>JACGWO010000010.1:24186045-24398526 GCA_034509735.1 Sesamum alatum | reverse complement strand
TTATATGAAGTATTTAATTTCATGTAAACAAAAAAACCACAGTCTAAAACTAAAATTAATACAAAAATTTGAAAAAAGTTTTACCATGATTTAATTAATATTTATTATAGTCTTTAGCCATGGCCAAACAGGCATCACTTGCAGAAATAACGGTTAATAACCATTGTGGAGCAGTGGTTAATTTGTATTCACCACTGTTTTCTTTTTTTTTTCGCCTTCTTTTGACCATGTAATTAATCTATATCAAAAATGTATATCTCTTCTGGTGACTTTGCTACTCTATTTTTTAATAACACACATGCATATATATAGCTAGCAATCGAAGCAAATCAATGTGCGGCGTAATATAATTTTTTATTATATTCATTTAATTAAATAAATAGAAGAAGAATGAGAGCATTGAGATAAGATTGATTAACTTTAAATTTGCATGAAAAAAATAATTTGATATTACTAATGGGTCAAAAAAATAAGTATAATAAGGGTATTTTAGTCAAATTCACGTTTGTCTTTCAAAAGTAGTTTATTTAATGACTTGAGCTTGATAAGCTGATGATGTATAGTTGTCTAGTTTTCTCTAATGTCTTGAGCTTTATAGTTCTAGCTGCCAAAGCATATTTCGATGTATATGCATAGTTTAATTTTTTATTATTTTTATTTAGTTATATGAAAGAGAAAAAAATAAATAAATAACTAATCATAATTGGTATTATTTGGCGACTAAAAGTTATTTTTATTTTTATAAATGAAATACTTAGTGCAACCAAATATTCAACAGAATTGGTAGCAAGAAAATGTGGCACCAACAAGAACGCACACAACAATTCCTCAAAAAAAAAAAAAAAAAAAGAGCCCGACAAAATTTATAGTGCCGACATTCTATATTACAATACATTGTTTTGGAAAGAACATATATATAGAACCATTCCTCCTTTGGAGGCCTTCTCTCTCGTCTGAGGGTTTTCTGCCATAAGTGCCACCGTTAGATCCTTCTCTGGATTTGCGGCCCAGCAACGCTCATACGCGCCGGTCTAATGCTTATAGTACAGACGCACGCGATTTCTGATGTCTCGTATCTAGACTTCGATTAATCTGATCTAATCCTCGAACCCCTTTGCTTACCTCTACCCCTTGTCTCTAGTTCGATTTTGTTTCTCTTCTGTTTGACTGGTTTTTGTTTGATTACTCTCTGTCTGTGTTTTTGTTGCCAGAGTTCGTTTCGATTGGGGCTTGAGATCTCTTGCTATTTCCCACTCCTTGTGATACGGGCTTCGACTTGCCTCAGTACGACCTCCTTGATGGACAACGAGATTGTACGCCTTGGCAACTCTCTCTCACAATCCGCTGAAGAGGAATCCGGTTCCCTAATTCCGTTGGGTCTGTGGCACAGCGACTCTGAATCGACCGGTTACTGTTTGGTGGGCCGATTGCTATCTCACCGTAGCGTAAATTTTGAGGTAATGAAAACTACACTAGAGGCTGCCTTCAATCCAATAAAGGGAATGGAAACAAAATTGATTGAGGATAATCGGATTTTATTCAGATTCTGCCACCACTTGGATCGCAAGCGCGTCTTCGACACTGCAAGCCCTGGGCCTTCGAGAAGAATCTGCTTGTATTGGGTATGGGTAATGAGAACGAGAACCCGAGGACGGTGAGTCTAGACTAGTGTGACTTCCATGTACTGGTTCATGACCTGCCCATCGGGAAAAATGCACAAGGATATGGCTGTTTTTATTGGAAAACCAACTGGGAAAGTTCAAAGATGTTGATCTGGACGGACCGGACAGATTTTGGGGCTCATCGGCTCCGCATTAGGATCGGCCTGGACATCACTAAGCCGTTACGGAGAGTCCTGAAACTTCAAACTTCCATGGGGGACGAGCTCCTACTCTTGCTGTCTTATGAGAGACTACCGAACTTTTTTTATCTATGCGGACGACTTGGCCACCTATCAAAATCATGCGAAATGCACGCAGGTTGATGGCTTTTGGTTGACCCCAGGCACCAATTGTCCCCTTTGGACCTTGGCTACGGGCTCCTCCCCAACCTTCCCTCATGAACCCTGAGTAATTCCATCGGGGCAGCTCTCAATTCTAATGCAGTGAAGCGTCTCCTAACCTTTATCTCTGGCTCCAGTCCCGAGCCACACATAAGCTGCCGGCTCCTCAGCGTGGCGTGAACATCTTTGGCTACCCCTCACAATACCCAACATCCTAATGCCCCACCACCAAATACTGAACCACCACACTTTACCATACCTCCTACTGATACCTCATTACTAATATCCAAAAGCCCCCGTCATCCCCAACCGCAAGCCTCTCATCCAGCCCCATCAGAGTAATGAGAAATCCCTCCACCATCTCACCCATACTATCCCCCCCGGCTTTACCCCCACCAGCCACAGTCCGCCTCCACCACCAACTCGAACACCTTTGGAACCCCTCCTAAACTTGGACAACGTCCCCGTACATTTACTGCCACACGACCATCCCTACCTCACCCTAAATCTGCCTCCTCCCACTCCAAAACCGCAGCCATCAACCCCTCTCTCATCCTCCCGCCGTATCATTTCGGTTATAAAAAAACGAAAGCCGGGGGTTTCCAACCTCCCCCCGAACAAACCTGAGTCCTAAGATTATGAGACGACTGCTCGACGAGGACACGACAAATGACTCCTTTCTCCTTCCAGCGGCGGCGACTGCGGGGCAGTCCCGCTAAGACCAATGATTGTCCTATCCTGGAACTGTCAGGGGATCGGGACCCCTTGGACAGTTCGAGCTCTCCCGGGAGATGATCCGCTCTCATAATCCCGATATTTGTTTTCTTGATGGAAAACAAAATTCACTACTCAACGAATCGATTTCATTAAGCGTCAGTTTCGAATGGAATGGTATTGCAGTGAATTCAGTTGGTAAGAGTGGACGCCTAGTGCTACTTTGGAAACGGGAGGTGTGCCGTCATAGTTCAAAGTTATTCAGTTAGGCATATTGATACAACAGTTCAGGAACATTAATCAGTCCTTAGCATGGCGATTGACGGGCCTCCATGGGGATCCCGACACTTCCAAGTGTAAACATAATTGAATCCCTCCTATCTCGACTCGACCGCAGTCCTAGCGGCAGTGGCTCTGCTTGGGTGATTTCAACGAACTTTTGAAATCAAAAGAAAAGAAAGGCGGGGCAGCCAGACCAGCCTGGCAAATGAGGGACTTTCGCTGTGCACTGGAGGATAATGGATTACATGATATTAGCTTTGTTGGGGACCCTTTCACGTGGTGCAATCAACACGAGGAACCGGACACAATCCACAAATGGCTAGATAGAGCATGCGCCTCGGATAGCTGGAGGGCCGATTTTCCTAATGCGACTCTCCGCCACCTCCAAACGACTTGCTTCCGACCACTATCCATACTTCTAGTTTCAAATCCAACAACCAACTTTGCTTGTCTTTGGCCGGCGCCCGTTCAAATTTGAAGCAGCTTGGGCTGGTTCGGACGAATGTGATAAACTGATCAAACAACGGTGGGAGGGAATCTCACTAAACCAGGGGCCTTCGGTTTTCTTGTCCAAGCTTAATACATGCAGAGAGGAGTTGCAACAGTGGAATATGCGGATGAAGGCCCGAGGCTTTAGCAAGCAAATTCAAAAACTGGAAGCTCGGATTCATGTGCTGCGATCAGGTCCTATTACTGTGGAGTCGCGGGCTGAGGAGATCAGATTACAGGGAACAATTGATGAACTGGTCAACCAAGAAGAAAGATACTGGAAACAGTGGTGGTAAAAACATTAGCTACAGCTCGGGGGACAAGAACACATCCTTCTTCCATTCGGCAGCAACAGAGCGACATAAGACTAATCTCATTACTAAGCTATATGATGACATGGATTAATTCGGGTTGACGATGTGGAAAGGAATTCCGAAACTGATTAGTGAGCACTTCGCCGCGGTGTATCAATCTTGCCATCCATCAGCGGGGGATCTAGAACAGGGAACCGGCGTCGTATCACAACGAGTGGACGTAGGAATGAATCACGAGCTCCTCCGGCCGTTCTCTGAGGCAGAAGTACAGCAGGCGGTATTTTCAAATGGCTCCATTCAAAATCCCTGGACTGGACGGTAATAATAGCGCCTCGATCTTCTATCAATTTTATTGGTAATCCGTGGAAATGCTCTGTTATTCATTCGTGCTGTGCATGCTGAATGAACCAAACTTGTTTTTGGATTCTGTTAATAATACTCAGCTAGTTCTTATCCCTAATGCAGAACCCGAAATCCCTTACTCAGTTTTAGACCCTATAAGCCTTTGCAATGTGATTTATAAAATAGCCTCCAAAACCATTGCTAATAGGCCTCAAGGTTGTTCTCGACCAAAATTATTTCCCCAATGCAGTCGGCCTTTGTTCCCAATCATCTAATAACCCGACAATTTTCTTTTAGCGTTCGAGATTAATCATTTTTTGAGAACTAAGGTACGGGAGATAGAAGGGCTTACGCGGCTCTTAATTCTAGACATTAGTAAGGCGTATGACAAGGTTGAATGGTATTTTTCTGGAGAAGATGCTACGTAAACCTTAGTTTCGGCTCCTCGTTTCCATATCTCTTATTATGTCCTGTGTCAAGTCCGTGTCGTACTCTTTTCTACTGAATGGCCGTGAATTTGGTTCCCTGGTTCCCTCGAGAGGACTCCGACAAGGAGATCCTCTCTCCTCGTATCTCTTTCTGATCTGCACGGAAGCTTTTAGTGCCTTATTACAGGAATCCGAGCGGAGTGCAATACTTAGTATTCAAGGTATATCGACAAATTTTGCAGAAGCGCACCCAACATCTCCCACCTGTTGTTCGCTAACACGACACACAGATCTTCAGCCGTGCTAACGGAGGAAGCTATGCTCAGCATCAGAGCCACTCTAGAACGGTATGCCCGGGGCTCAGGACAGCGTGTAAACTTTGGTAAATCCTCCATAATCTTTAGCAGAAATGTGGAACCTGGTCTTCGTGATTCACTGCCTCAGATTCTCGGTCTACGGAGGGAAGAAACACATGACCGTTACTTGGGCTTACCGTCGGTGGTGGGACGCTCGAAATGGGGTATTTTTCGCCTACATTCGAGATCGGGTTTGGTCGAGAATGCATGGATGGAATGAAAAAAATCTATCACAAGCTGGGAAGGCGACTTTGATTCAATCAGTAGTGCAGACCATACCAACATATGCTATGAGTGTGTTTCGCTTACCGAATTCCTTATTGACCGAGATCCAAAGCATGGAGGTGAATTTCTTCTGGCATAATAAGGAACATCGGAAAATTCGCTGGGTTGGTTGGCAGAGATTGAGTAAGTGCAAGGCTGAAGAGGGTGTTGGATTCCGGTCACTACGGGCCTTCAATTTGGCTCTCCTGGCAAAGCAATTTTGGAGGCTTTTTCACCAAGCCGGACAGCCTTGTGGCGTGGGTGCTAAAGGCCAAATATTTTCCCTTCCTCGTCTGTGCTCGCAACAAAAATGGGCAGTAGACCTTATTTAACGTGGAGGTCGATCTTAGGTGCCACAGAGGTGGTTCTACGAGGCTTTCATTGGTGGATTGGCTCAGGTAGACGAGTACTTATTTGGCATGATCAAGGGGTTCCAAGGCCCTCCACTTTCCAGCGCTCAGACCCCCCACTGGAAGGACTGGAGAATGTTGTCGTTGCAGCGTTGATCGACTCGGATACAGGACTTTGGGACAAGGCAATGTTCGAGACATTCTTTCACCCTGCAGACGCTGAAGCCATCCTTCAAATTCCCCTTGTGCGCACGGATCAACCGGACGTCCCGATTTGGCACTTTTCCAAGAACGGTTGTTTCAGCTTTAAGAGTGCCTACCGCGTGGCGACACAGATCCTTCTTCCTGCTTCCTCCAGCTCGGCGACGTCGTCCCTGGCATCAACCTGGAAGGCAATCTGGCATGCGGAGGTACCTCCCAAGGTACGACTTTTCTCATGGAAATTAACACAGAACGCTTTACCTACTGGTGACAATTTATCAAAGAGAATGAAGACGAATGGCTTTGCTTGCCCTTTTCTGTGGGGATCACACAGAAATATATTCCACATCTCTTTTCCTCTTGCCACTTTGCTAGACAAGTATGGGCCCTCTCAAACCTCCCTTGGTCGATTATTTCTTTGAATACGGGGGACCCCCTGACCTGGATGCAGAGTTTGGCGTCGGGTCTCACGAGAAGTGAGTTTGCTCGCGCATTGGTTCTTTGTTGGTTTATTTGGTGGACCCGTAACCGACTGTGTATGGAAAACTCCCTATTGAGGCCTGACCAGATTACTCAGTCTGCATCTTGCTTCCGCAGTTCGTACATGGACCTCACAGTAAAGCTGCCACCACAACGAGCTCCGAAGGCTGTGCCTCGTTGGGTCCCCCTTCCGGCCGGTTTCATTAAGGTGAACATTGATGGGGCTCTCTTTCGTGATGGTGAGGAGGTTGGCATTAGAGTTGTGGCACGGGACCCCACGGGTATTGTACTTGCTTGGAGGCTTACAGGATTCCTTGCCGGGCAGATGCGGAACACGCCGAAGCGTTAGCCGTTAGATCAGCGGCCATACTTGTTACTGCCCGAGGGTGGACGCATGTCATCCTTGAAAGCGACTGCCTCAACCTTGTGCGTAAACTTAGCTCCTTGGCTCCGGATTTCTCCACCACTGGTCCAATTGTGATGGACATCAAAACCTAGCTGGGCTGCTGCGAGAGTTGTTGATTTTCCCATGTGCTGCGTGACGGAAACACAATTGCACACAAACTTGCTAAATTTGCTACTGGCCATTGTTCTGGCTTTTTTGCTTTTTCATTCCGTGATAGCATTTTGTTTAAGTTGTCGGACGCTGATTTCACGTTTCTATAATATTAGATTTCCCTCTCAAAAAAAAAAAAAAAAAACATATTTATAGAACCACTAAAGAGTACCAAACAACAGTTATATGTGGCAAAGTACGTGTGTTTTCTTCACATTCCTCTACTACCAAATATGCAAATTAACTCTACCAATTTATCTCTGAAGAAATATAATTTTTTTATTATAATTAATTATCAAGGTTAAAAGTGAAAATTATATTGAATACCAATTAACAATAATTGCACAACAACTGTAGTCATTTCTACATGTTATGTCAAAATATTAGTTGTAGCGAAAAGTCATGAAAAATGTTGATTAACCATGACCAAACCATTAAGTTCTCGTATTGGATTTGTTTGACCGTTGAGGATAGTATTAATTTACCATAAGTTTTAAACCGTCGTCTATTTATAATGTAGGATTGGTTCCTCTTTTTGTAATGCATTGGAAGAAATATAACTTTTTGTCATAATTAATTACCATAGTAAAAAAAAATATAAAACTCGTGGCAGCTACTAATTAACTAACGGTTATTAGTTATTGTTTTTGCAGCATATTAAAGCTAAAATATTACTAGAAGAATATGATTTTTCACTATAGTTAATTACTATGGTCAAAAGAAAAATCGTAGTGAATACAAATTAACCACAACTCCACCATGGCTATTAACCGTCATTTCTATAAGTGGGGCCAAAACATTAATCATACTATGGCAATATTTTGATCAGCTAAAAGCCATGACAAATGTTGATCAACCGTGGTAAAAAAAAACATAAGTTTTTGCATTAATTTTATTTGACCAAAATTAATAATATTGTTTTACTATGGGTTTTAAGTTGCGGTCATTTATAGAATAGTAAAAAATCTATTTTATAGTGTATTAACCATTACAAAAAATTATGAAAATATTTTGGTCATAGTTAAAATCATGATAATTATTAATTAACGGTATTCAAAATTTAACTTTTTGCATAGATTTGCTTTGACCTTGATAGATAATATTGATTTATCATTTTTTTTTACGCGTAGTCATTTATAATATATAGGAAATACTCAATTTTTTTTAGGAGTAAATGTAATTTACCCCTCTGTGATATAATAATTGGGCAAAAACCACCCTGTGGAAAAAATAATTAGCAAATTACCTCCCTGTGTTTTAAGAAATGAAACAAATTACCCCCCTATCAAGGAAAAACACATGGGGGTAATTTGCTTCATTTTAAAATTACGGGGGATAATATGCTAATTATTTTTTTACAGGAGTATTTTTGTGCATTTATCATATCACAGAAAAATAAATTGCATTTATCCCATTTTTTTATAGTGTTTGTTTATTAGTTATACTAGGGATCCCATGAGAGAGCTCATGAATCAAAGATACGTTTGCTATATCACACAAATGAAGTTGGCTCTTGTCAACTAAACAATCGAGTGAGAGATATATGTGCCCTAAATGCCAAACATTTCCCGTCAATTATAGGCAAATTGATAATGACATTATGGTACCAACTTCAATCATAAAAAGGAGGGGCAAGAAAACAATTAAAAAGAAATTAAAAAGTTTATAAAAATTGATATGAGTAGTAGCTAGGAATTGGGGATGTTGATTTAATATTAATGGCCGCCGACAGCTATTTCATAATAATTTGCTGTTCAAAGTTTTTTTATTGCAATTAGTTTTATCCACAGTTATTCAACATTTGCCTGCCAAAAATTATTTGCGATAATTTTTAATTGTAATTAATATTTTAATTTCGTTTATAAAAACACCGATTAATAGCGATTGTGCAACTATAATTAATTTGTATTTATTATAATTTTTTACTTTTTATCATAATAATTTAATTAAATTTATCATAATTACAAAAAAGTCATACACGTTCTAGTGTAGTCAAATATAAGTGAGCCACCTAGGATCACTAGAAAAAAATTATTATTTAATCATGTCTAATTGTCATGGTTAAAAATAAATAATCGTAGTAGATAGTGATTCACTACGGCCACGCAACGGTTGTTGACCGTGGTACTTGATAGTGTGGCTAAAACAGTTGACATGGCTAAAAATCATGATAAAAACATTTGCTATGACTCATAGCCATGACAAAAAAAAAATTCATAGTGAATAATTTAAATTTTTGCAATAATTTTTATTTAGTTAATAATGAATATTTGTCATAGTTTTAGTCTATGACTAATAATATTATACGTAGTCAATAGTAAAAAAATTCTAGTGGATATATATATATATATAGGGTTAATTGTAATTTCCGTCCTATAATTATAGGTATTTGGCGTTTTGGTCCTTCAAATTTTTAGGGTAGCAAAATAGTCCTTTAACTTTTCAGTTAATTGCATTTTCCGTCCTGTAATTATAGGTATTTGGCGTTTTGGTCCTTTAAGTTTCTAGGGTAGCAAAATAGTCCTTTAACTTTTCAATTTTGACGATTTTCGTCTTCTGGTCGTCGGATTTTTTAAAACTTGCCGGAATAATGACACGCGATTAGGTTGATCTTCTTGAGTGATACCATATTAAGGCATTGCCTCTTCTTCCGGCGAGTTTAAAAGCCTCACGTGTGAATCGCGTGCCATTATTCCGGCGAGTTTTAAAAAATCCGGCTACCAGAGGACAAAAATTAGAAAGTTAAAGGACTATTTTGCTACACTAAAAACTTAAAGGACCAAAACGCCAAATGCCTATAATTACAGGACGAAAATTGCAATTAACCCTATATATATATATATATATATATATATATATAGTAAATCTCGGGTCGTATTCATGCTACCACCCATTTCGATAAGTATCCTAATTTTTTATCAAATATTTTGCGCAACGACCTTAAACACATGTTTTCGGTGTATATATATGTTTTAATTGGGACTTCAAATTAATGTCCTAAAAGTTGTATTTCGTGTAAGAAACTCCTGCAAAAATATCTTCAACAAGAAAAATCCAATAGCTCAAATGTTGCCAAAACTATCTGAAAAAGATTGAAGGTCGAGCCTCATTCTTATTAATTAATTATTTGAATTTTCTTTTTACAAAATTTAAACATACTTTAAAGAAATGTACAAAAATGAAATATACCTTAAATTAACCTATACTGTGTCCGAGTGATATTGCCATAAAAGTCAACTGTTTTACTATAGACACACAAGAACACGCGTACCAAATTAATAAGAAAACATGTATATTATGTTATGTTGTTACAAAAACCTACCTAAGAAATTACCACCATTTAATGCATAAAACAACAACAATAGCTCCTCATCACTCCCAATATCACGGTACTCCTGGTACCGGTGGTTCTGGTGCAGCCGGTGCTTGACCACCACCTCCTCCGGCAGCACTGCCTTCCGGCACAAGGGACACGTGGCAAGATCCTGCTGCAGCCATGTATCGACGCAAGCCTTGTGGAACGTGTGCTTGCACTTCAGTTTCCTAACTTCATCCCCTTCTTCATAGAGTGACAAGCAAACCCTACACTCCAAAGGGTCGACTCCTAGCCCGGTTTTGTACCGACGGGCGGGTGCTTTCTTTTCGATGAGTTGGAGGAATTTCTCGGTGGTTATCGGTCTCCGAGCGGCGATTTTGGTGGCGCCGCCTATCAAAATCACTAGTTCAAGGAGGAGGGTGGAGAGAAACAGTGTGGTGATGGTGTAAAGATGAGTCAAGAATTGAGATATGGATGCCATCTGACATAGAAGAATCAAGTGGGATTTCGTGATTAGGGTATGTACTATGAGTTTGAGGCTTTTGGTACAATATTTTGGTCATTTATAGCAAAATATTTTGATATTTATTATATAATAAGTATCCCCATGGTGTTTGGATAGGATTGGAAGACTGTTGACTGCTAGAAACCACGGAAATTTCAAAGGTGGAAAATTGGTGACAAGAAGATATGTTTATTCTTGCAAAAGTGCAAATTACCTAAATGTTACGAGAGTACAAATCCAAGTCAAGTAGTGAAATGTCACATCAATGGTGGGGGGACATACAAATTGTTGATATTTATGTGTTTGGAATATAATCCAATATTGTTTCAGTTAATTACTAAATTAATTTGGTGCTATATATTTAGATCTTATCAATTTTGATTCTCAATTTTTTTTAAAATGATAAAAGTCAATTCTCTCTTTATTAGTTGATCATTTAAATTAATAGAGAGATTGTTTTGGAGAGAACAAATGGTGATAAAAACAGAATAAAAAGTTATCACTAATAAGGGATAATTTCAATTTTTGTTCTTTAAGTTGGTCACTAAATTAGTTTGATACCATATTTTATGACTAACCTCATCATTTTGAGCCCAAATTTTCTTAAAATGGTCAAAGTTAGTTATCTTTTTTACTTGACCATCTAAACTGACAAGGCTCTTTGGAGGAAAAAAATGGTCGTAAAGGTAGAATAAAGGGTCATTACTATAACATGTGTTAATTTCAATTTTGGTTTCCTAAATTAGTCACTTAATCAATTTTGGTACCCCATACTCATCAAAAAAATATAGTCCTGTAACTTAAGAAGGTGACATTTTTAGTCTTACACCAATTGAATTTCACAATTTAGCTTTAAAATTTTAGCAATATTTTAGTTAGCTAAATCAATTTGTGTAGGATAAAAATTAACGTCAATCCCAATAAATTACAAGACTAAAATTGTAATTTAATTGAATCATGTGCATATTACATGGAATTTTTCTTGCCAAACTGAATGAAAAATGGCTAAAATTGTCAATATTATTATAAAAATGGCTAATATTGTAAGTTACTTTAAACGGTCAACTAACGGATATGACTCACTTTGATTATTATAAAAAAAAATTGGAACCAAAATTGATGAAGTCAAAATATTAGGTATTAAAATTAATTTAGTGACTAATTTAGAGACAAAATTAAAACTATCCCCTACTTTTTTGTCCCTCCAGCTACTTGTTCGAATTCTTATAATTCACTTCAAAACAAGTTACGAGAATAAAATTTCACTACAAGAAAATACAATATTAGCGACAAAAAACATCAAGTGACAATTTTAATATTGTCACTAAATATATATATATTTAGTGGCAAGAATGTTTATTTTGTCACAATAATAAATTTTATAATTTTAATAATTACTATTATTTTGTACAAATTATTTTAGTGACAAAAAGATGTGCACAAAGTTGTCACTAAATACAATTAGTGATTCATGTATAGTGACAACCTAGTGACAACAAATAATTGTTATCACTATATTGTATTGTCACTAAGTTGTCGGGAAAATTGCATTTTACGTCCCATAACTTACACCGTGTGCGATTTTGGTCCCATTAATTTTTTACGTAGCAATTTTAGTCCCATAAGTCCACAAACGTTGCAATTTTAGTCCCGTTGACGAAATCCATTAAAATTTTAATGGAAGGAGCACGTGCATGGGACTCAAATTGCAACGTTTGTGGACTTATGAGACTAAAATTGCAACGTTTGCGGACATATAGGACTAAATTTGCAACGTTTCATTAGATGTGACTTATGAACTTAACCTTCCGTTAAAATTTTAACAGATTTTGTCTATGGGACTAAAATTGCAACGTTTGTGGACTTATGAGACTAAAATTGCTACGTTAAAAAATAATGGGACCAAAATAAAAAATGGTGTAAGTTATGGGACGTAAAATGCAATTTTCCCGTAAGTTGTCACTATAAATGAGTCACTAATTGTATTTAGTGACAACTTTATACACAATTTTTGTCAATAATAATTATATAGTGATAAGATAAAAAATATTGTCACTTAATATATATTTTTAGTGACAACTTTAAAATTATCATTTAATATTTTGTCATTAATATCATATATTTTTGTAGTGTTTTATATTGTCTGTAAATTTAAAAAAAAAGTATTTTATACATATGATGTCTATATATATATATATATATATATAAAGTAGAATACAAAATCAAATACTAGAAATATAAAAAATCGGACTGGATCACACCATCTAGATCAATATATATATACACGCTTTTTTTCTTTTTTGGCTCTTTCCTTTCTTATAGTATAGATTCATTACATCATATAATATACTTAAATTTGAAGACTAACTGATCCAAAACGTTCATCAACAATTCAAATAAACGAGTACGTTCAAACGAGACAAAAAAGCCACAAACTACTATAGAATTAAGTAGACATATATACATTCACATTTTGTGGGACTCACTCTCACAATCTTTTAGTTGTGAGGTCTCAACCTTACTAATCCAGCAAAGTCTCATTGATTTTTATTGTTTTTCTATGAGGATGTTTTTCAAATTTTTTTTGTAAAATCTTGTATGAATTTTTAAAATTTTACATAGGAAGAAGAATAAAGATGAGAGGAATACTTCATGAATTTATAAGCCAAATTCTGTAAAGAATGATTTTTGGTGTAGAATTGACTTGAAAGAGGTCTTAAAGGAATGGGCCCTTGTAATGGTTCTTGTCTTGTGGCAACGTACAATGAATTCTGCACATTAATCACTCCTATTTAATGAGATTTTTTTTTTTTCGTGAGTATGATAATTCTTTTTTGAGACGGTGAGTGTGATGATTCTTGTATCTATGGCCAGTCCACATATGAAATGTCCTCACTTTTTTAAGAAAATGTAAATTACGTTAACACCGATTGAGCTTAGCGCACACTCCTTACACTTTTACAATATAAGTGAATTAATAAGTTATAGTTATAAATACATCTTCCATTTAGAGATAAAATTTCACAAATATATCATTTGAGGTAAATTATATTGTGTCCCTTAAAAAATGTATTTGTAATTTTACAAAGAATAATATGTATTTATGTAATTAGATTTAATCTTAGGACATGATCCTTAAAAAAATATATATATATGTATATACTACTTATAGAAAATAAATTAATTTCAAAACCTACAATAAGTAGATTAATTCACGTCCCCAAACATCAGATGTGCAAATAAAAAGAGGAAAGCTTTATAAATTTTCAAAACCAAGACACCAAAAAGAAAATTAGGCTAAAACTCCATTATATCCCTATATTTTTCACAAAATAGCTAAAATTCTTCATATTTTAAAAATAGTAAAAAAAGAGAAACTTGTGCAAAACCCCCATTCCATTAGTTCCATAGGAAACACGCGCCTGAACTGCGATTTGACATATTTTTGGCGTGTTTCGTCCCTTTTTCTTCACACCTTAAATGACGAAAATGTCCATATAGTGTGTATAATGAATAATGTCAAATTCACATTATTTTGGATTTTTTTTTTTGGCATTTTCCTCCCTACTAAAAAAATAAATAATTTTTTTCTTAAATATATTTAATTAAACTTCAAAACACCAAAAAAGTATACAGAATTATTAAAAATTGAAAATTTAAATTGAAAAGCTAATTAATTAATAAAATCAAAATAAAATTAATATACTAAAATTCACTTTCCAATTTTAAATATCTATATGAATATAAATATTAATCGATTATAATAATTATATTATTAAAAAATTTAAATTATTATTTTATTTTAATCAATTATATTATTTAATGCAAATAATATTTAAATATAAATTACCATTATATGTATTTAAACAAAAATTTAATATTTTCTTCTCATTATTTTTAAATTTAAAAAAAAAAATCTTAACTTTTTAAAGACTTTTTAAAAACTTAACTTTTTCATAACTTTCTTTTAATTATTTTTAATAAAGTTAATTAACAAGTTTATATTAGGTGGTCGCACAAATTGTAGGCCTTTAACTTTTTCTTTTTAACATCTAACGATTCAGATAAATATATTTGATACTACCGCATTTATACATCCAAACGTCATAAAATAAGAAAGATTATATATATATATATATATATATATAATAAGGACATAATGATCACGTTACAAATAAAATAACGGCATTAGCTTCAATTATAGAAAAGGGGCACATGGGCTACATTAAAAAAACAATAGAGGTATTGTAAATATATTGTAAATATATATTATTATTATGTATGAATGCACACACCTCTTGGTAATTTTCCCATAATGTCTCTAATCTTTTTTAATTTCCTATTATATTTGTAATTATATTTATTTAATAGTTTAGTTTGTAACAATATTTTAGTGGCCTATAAATATCACCATGTAATTTATTTGAAAATAAGCTTTGGAAATATAAGATTAGAAGTTTTGGAGAGAATTTTTATTCTTGTCTTTCTCATATATAGTTAGGAGTGAAAGACCAATAAACTTAACTTTTTTCTAAGTTTATAACATGTTATCAGCACGACGTTATGCTCGATCAAGGTAAAATGTCAATTTTCTATATGTATAATTCTTATTCCTTATGTTTACTTCTACAATATCATAGTTATTTTTATTCTTGTATATTCAATAATGAGATATGAATAATCATATTCTATACATTTTATTGTCTCCTGAAGTGGATGTATAAAATAATGGATTTATCATAATTGATATAGCTTCCAGAAGTAGGCATATAATACTTAATTTCATCCCCTGAAGTGGATGTGTATTATAAAGTCTCATTGCTTTCCGAAGCAAGTAATGAGTAAATTACCTCCAATAGTAGGTGATATATTTGATACTAATTATTTGCATTATACTAAAGCAATGATTTTGCTTCGTCATCATCTCCATGAGAGCCTGAAGTCTCAATACCTGACAGTTAAAAGTCCTTTTGAACTCTGGAAGAGTTTAAAGGATCGATTTGACCACCAAAAGACTGTAATACTATCGCATGCCATATATGAGTGGATACAATTGAGATTGTAAGATTTCAAGACAGTCGTTGAATACCATTCTGAAATGTTTCGAATCGTATCAAAATTTCGATTATGTGGAGAAGATGTATCAGATGAACAAATGTTAGAAAAAATATTTTCTACTTTTCATGTATCTAACCTTGTACTCCAGCAGCAGTACAGGGAACGTGGGTTCAAAACCTACTAAGAGTTGATCTCTTGCCTACTTGTTGCAGAAGAAAATAATCAACTTTTGTTGAATAACCATCAGACACGACCCACTGATTCTAAACCACTGCCTGAAAATTCAGCTACATTTCCTGAAGCAAATGCTATTTCTTCAATAAAGGGGCGTGGTCGACACCATGGCTCACCATGTGGCCATTCTAATGGACGTGGTCGTGGTCGTGGTGGTCGTGGCCGTGGTAATGGTCGTAGTCGTGGCAATACATAAATTACTCCCAACATTCTGTGGAGCTTATCACTGTGCCATATAAACGGAGATATTTACCATAGATGTGGAATGTCTGGACATTGGTCTCGTACCAGTCCTACAGCACAATACCTAGTTAAATTGTACCAGGCTTCTCTGAAAGCGAAGGGTAAAGAAGTTGAGACTAATTTTGCTGAGGCAGGAATCTCAGATAATACCCACATAGATGCATCTGATTTTTTTCAGTCCATTGGTAATGATGACAAATATCTCCCTGAGCTTCCTCTAAAGTTTGGAGATATTCCTGAGGATTTCAACATCATTATTGATTAGCTATGCATGTGTTATCGGAATATTTTTTGTTATTCAGTAATGTTTATTTTAGTATATTTTGGTATTTCTTTTATCATTGTAATGCTTTTACATTTTATGAATCAAGTTTTTGCTTTACTTATTTTATGTTTATTTGCTCTATATAGAATGGATCAAGCCATTACAAATTTAATCGACAAGGAGCATTTTTTTGTTGATAGTGTCACTACGCATACGATTCTAAGATACAAGAAATTTTTCTTAAACTTGTTAATGACAAAAACTAGCGTGAGTACTATTTCAAGTGTTAGTAATCTTATTGAAGGCTCCGGAAGAGCCACTATCTTGTTACCTGAAGGAAAAAGATTGCATATAAATGATGCCTTATATTCTAATAAATCACAAAGGAACCTATTGAGTTTTAAGGGTATTCGACAAAATGATTTTCATATTGAAACCATGAATAAAGATGGCATCGAATATTTATACCTTCCATCATTTAAGACTGGTCAAAAGCAAGTCTTAGAAAGAACAAGAACATATACACCTGGTTTATATGGCACAGTGATAAGCTCCATTGAAACACATAGTATGACTAACCCGAAGTTAGTCGATCAAAGTATTTTTACTTTGTGGCATGATAGACTTGGTCATCCTGGTAAAACAATGATGCATAGGGTCATTGAAAATTCACATGAACACCCACTAAAGGACTTGAAGTTCCTTACTAAAAGTGATTTTACATGTGCGGCTTGTTCTCTTGGGAAATTAATTACAAAGCCGTCTATGACAAAAGTAAATTTAGAACCCATGTTTCTTGAACGAATTCAAGGAGACATATATGGACCAATAACACCGTCATGAGGACCATTTAAGTACTTTATGGTGTTAATTGATGCATCAACACGTTGGTCACATGTAAGCTTGCTATCAACACGAAATGTTGCATTTGCAAGACTTCTAGCCCAAATTATTAAATTGAGAGCTCATTTTTCTAATTATCCTATTAAAATGATCAGGTTAGATAATGTGGGAGAATTTACTTCTAAGTCCTTCAATGATTATTGTCAATCCATTGGGATAACTGTGGAGCATCCAATTGCTCATGTACATACTCAAAACAGCCTGATTGAGTCATTAATTAAGCGGTTACAGCTAATAGCTAGACCATTGTTGATCCGGTCGAAATTGCCTTCATTGGCATAGGGTCATGCAATTTTGCATGCAACGAGTTTAATTCGACTTAGACCCACCGCTTACCACAAATTTTTCCCATTACAATTGGTCTCCGAAAGAGAACCAAATATTTCTCATTTAAAAGTATTTGGTTGCGCGGTGTATGTTCCGATACCTCCTCCTCAACAAACTAAAATGAGGCCACAAAGGAGACTGGGAATTTATGTTGGGTTTGAGTCCCTATCAATTATTAAGTACCTTGAACCAATGTCCGTGATCAATTTACTGCTAGGTACTTAGATTGTCATTTTGATGAGACAATATTCCTAGCTTTAGGGGGAGAAGATAAGGGAATTATAATGAAATATATTGCATGGGATGTAACATCTATGTCTTTTATGGATCCGAGGACGAATGACACTAAACTTGAAGTTCAACAGATCATACATTTGCAAAGTGTTGCGAATAGGCTACCAGATGCATTTACAGATACCAAAAGGGTCACAAAATCACATATTCCAGCTGAAAATGTTCCAACTCGTTTAGAAGTCCCTGAAACGACTCTTAATCAATCAAAGGCATCTGAGTCACAAATACGCCGGAAGCGTGGTAGACCACTTGGCTCTAAAGATGTAAATCCTCGAAAGAGGAAAGAACATGTTGTATCAATTAATAATGATGTTGATGTGGCCACTGGTAATGTCTCTAAGGATGAAATCCCTGAAGTGATTTTATCTAAAGAATTTGAACGCAATGATCAAGATCTCGAAGATAATTACGAGGTGTCTATTAATATGCTCACAATAGTTTCGATTGGAATAGAAATGAAGTTGAAATTGATGAGTTTTTTGCTTATTCTGTAGCCGTCGAAATTATGGACAAAGATGATAACTATCCTCAAACTATGGAGGAATGTAGACACCAAAATAATTGGAAAAGTTGGAAGGAGGCAATACAAGTTGAGCTTGACTTGCTAAATAAGCAAGAAGTATTTGGACCTATAACTCCAATACCAAAAGGTGTCAAGCCAGTTGGCTATAAGTGGGTGTTTGTACGAAAAAGAAATGAACGAAATAAAGTTGTACGGTATAAAGCTAGACTTGTGGCCCAAGGCTTTACTCAAAAGCCAGGAATTGATTATACTAAAACATATTCACATGTAGTGGATGCAACCACACTTAGGTTTCTAATCAGTTTAGCAGTAATTGAACAACTGCAAATGCAGCTAATGGATGTGGTCACTGCATATCTGTAAGGGTCATTACATACAGATATATACATGAGAATCCTAGAAGGGTTGAAAATGCCTGAAGCATTGAAGTCAAAACCCCATCATATGTACTCCATCAAATTGAAAAGGTCCTTGTATGGACTTTAACAATCAGGACGTATGTGGTACAATTGTCTTAGTGAGTATTTAATAAATAAAGAATTTTGTAATAATCAAATAAGTCCCTGTTTATTCATAAAGAGGACAAAGTCGGGATTTGTAATCATAGCTATGTATGTTGATGATTTGAATATCATTGGATTTCTTGAAGAGATTCGACATGCAGATTTGGGTACTACAAAGTATTGTCTCGGCCTGCAGTTCGAACATACTAAGGGTGGAATTTTTGTTCACCAATCAAACTATACAAAAGAGGTCCTTAAGAGTTTTCATAAGAACAGCGCTCATCCATTAAGTACACCTATGGTAGTTCGATCACTTGATGTTAAAAAGGATCCTTTCCGTCCTCGAGCAGATAATGATGAGATTTTGGGTCCAAAAGTACCATATCTCAGTGCAATTGGTGTATTGATGTATCTTGCTAATAATACCCGACCAGATATAGCTTTTTCAGTTAATCTACTAGCAAGATATAGTTCAACACCAAGAAAGAGATACTGGAATGGTGTCAAACATATTCTGCGCTACTTGCACAGAACAAGTGATATGGGACTATATTTTGAACGACATAACGATGCCAAAGCAACTAATTTAGTTGGTTATTCAAATGAGGGATATTTATCTGATACGCATAAAACCATATCTCAATCTGGATATTTATTCATGTATGGCGGAATGGCTATTTCATGGCGTTCAACCAAACAATCTTTGGTAGCCACCTCGTCAAATCATGTAGAGTTAATTGCACTATATGAGGCTAGGCGTGAATGTGTATGGCTTAAGTCACTGATACATTATGTTCATGAATCATGTGGACTAGAATCAATTGAGAAACATCCCACAGTAATATATGAAGATAATGCAGCTTGTATCGCCCAAATCAATGAAGGATATATTAAAGGTGACAGAACCAAACACATATCACCAAAATTTTTCTCCACTCATGAACTTCAAGTGGAAGGCAAAGTTGATGTTAATCAGATTCCATTCAGTCAGAACTTAACAGATTTATTTACGAAGTCATTACCAACAAAAGTGTTCAAGCAGCTCGTACATAATATTGGCATGCAACGTCTGAAAGATATTTGCCCAAATTGAGGGGGAGATTATGCAACTGTACTCTTTTCCTAGCCTTGGTTTTTCTGCCATTGGATTTTTCCAGGTAAGGTTTTTAATGAGGCAGGATGTATATAATAAGATGTGTGCATTCAAGGGGGAGTATTGTAAATATTGTGAATACATATTATTATTATGTATGAATGCACACACCCCTTGGTATTTTTCCCATAATGTCTCTAATCTTTTGTAATCTCCCATTATGTTTGTAATTATATTTATTTAATATTTTAGTTTGTAACAACATTTTGGTGGCCTATAAATACCACCATGTAATTCACTTGAAAATAAGCTTTGAAAATATAAGATTAGAAGTTTTGGAGATAATTTTATTCTTGTCTTTCTTATATATAGTTAGGAGTGAAAGGCCAATAACTTAGAATTTTTCTAAGTTTATAACAAGAGGATATTTTTTTACCTATTTATTAAGCGCCTGGAATTTTTTAAAACACATAGGATTCTATGAAATTTGGCCTGAAAATTACGAAAAGTCAAAATATGCACAGAGCGTTAATTTGGTCTTTCATAAAAACTGATCTTTTATGCTTTTTTTTCCTTAATTTTTTTCATCTATCATTTTCTTTACGTAACTTCAATATTTCATGATCAAGTTATTTTTTTTAACTCAAGAGAAAATACACTATCAATAATTTACTAAAAATCCCTATAAGCATATTTATTTTTCCAGAAAATAACCATATTCTTTGACCAATTAATTACTCTATCAATAATTTTATCTTTATGCACGTTTAAAATCGGTTCATTTTATTTTTTTAGTAATTATTCATTTTATCTTCATTATTTTTATTTAATTATATAATTAAAATAGTTAAATTACATTCACATATATTTTGACCGCTAATTATATGTAATTCACAATTTTGATTTGTGAATAATTAAAAGAAAAAAAATAATATGTTATACGTAGAAGAATCATTTAATTCAATTTTTTTTCATCATCAATAACAATTGAATCATATGAAATTCCTTTCAATAAGAAAAAAGAATGATATGAAATTCCTAAATCACTTTTTTTGGGGGGTTAAATGCAATTTACTTCACTGTGATATTGAAAATGAGCAATTTACCTCCTTGTGAAGTTTTTTTAGCAATTTACCCCCCTGTGTTTTTAAGAATACAACAATTAAGCCCCTCAAACACTTTCTTGCAATACACATGCATTCTTTTAATTTCTTAGTTTAAATTATAAAATTACATTTATATCCCTATGTAGGATTTGATTGAATTTAAGGTTCAAATTTAACTAACAAAATCGATGGTTCAAATTTTAATTAATTTGAATCAACAGCTTAGATTCAAAATCGTATATTTATATAAAATTTAATTAAAAATATATGTATAGTATATTTTTTTTGTAATTAAATATATAGAGAGGGGGGGAGACAGTGGCGAGGGGAGGCGGCGACGAGGGGCTGGGGAAGGGGCGACGACGCGGGCTAGGGTGGGGCGATGATGTAGGGATGGGAAGGGGGCAGCGACGGGGGCAAGGGAGGGGGTAGCGTAGGGCTAGGGGAACGGGAAGGGGGGCACTAAGGTAGGGGAAGGGAAGTGGCGCGACGACAGGATGCTGGGAGAGGGGCGGCGCTGGGCTGCCCCCCCCCCCCCCTGCCCAGCACCCCTAATGTAACACCCCCTCTCGTTACCACTAATTAATGTCCCTTTTTTCTAATTCTATATTACGTTATGGAATGAGTTGGAATTAGTAAAAAGGAATATTAATTAGTGGTAACGAGGTGTAGTACAGTAGGGGGTGTTACACCTCGCCGCCCCTCTCGCTAGCACCCCGTCGCCGCCCCCTCCCCTTCCCTTGATTCTGAAAAATCATGAAAAATTATACATATGACGCGTGAATTACACAATCATGTATAACGGGGGTATTTTGCTTTATTTTAAAAAAAATAAAGGGGGGTTTGCTATTTTTTTCACAAGGGCGTAATGTACACATATTGTATATCACAAGGAGGTATTTTGCATTTTTTCCCCACTCTTTTTGTTTAAGAAAGATGAAACCCTAACATCAAAAGAGATATGACTTTTCGTTATTGTTGGGTTGAGATCCACCAGTGGAGAACGAACAAACTATTTACTATTACAGACCGATTATCACTTAGATCTACAACTACAACTGCAAAAATTACAATTGAAAAGCAGTAAAGGTAAACCCTAATAATATCTAAGGCTCAAAGAGCCAAGATCCGGGAATACTCATGGCCACCTTCAGGTCCGGCTCCCACACCGGTTACTCAACCACCACAAAGGCCCTCGTCTACTCAGGACACACTAAACTCAGGAACACACACAGTGTATGGAAGCAGAGAAGAACAAGAGTGAGGAAAGGGGAATATTCTCACAATCAGCCTGTGTTGTATACAAAGGGATAATGCCCTTTTATACGGCACAAAGGTGAGGAATCAGAGGAGGTGTATGGCGGTGAAGGCTGGTTTCTAGGCCATCGAAAAAGGGGAATCGGTGTGAGAACCTAAAGAGACATTTCAGAGGTCGAGAGAGAACAGAGAGGAAGCAGCGGAAAAGAAAAGACACAATTGACCAAATCAACTAGGGCAGCAGATATAAGGCAAGTGGATGGGCCGGTGAAGATGTGGGCTGGACAACACACGGAGTGGGCCAAAGAGGATTGGGCCAATGAGTGGTGGTGAGCCTTCCAAGTAGAGGGAGTCAGGGGCCGTGAGTTTGGGCCTACCGAATGGGTCATGGGCCAATTATAACATACTCTACCTTGGACCAGGACCCGTGAGGGTGACTGATACCAAGGCCAGATCTTTGACTGTCATCATCGCCTTTATTCTTTGGTACCTGCAAAAGAAAGAAACTGTTAGAGGAAACAATTTATCGCAAGTTTAAAATATCCAAACAATTGGTAAATTTTTCAACACTTAAACATTTAGTTCCCATGTTAGAGGGATTAGACTCAGAATCAATTTTATCAAGATGAATGAGTTCCTTCCCGACTATGTCTCTGATGAAATGATACTTATATGCTTTTTTCTATCATGAAAAATAGGATTTTTGCAAAGTTGGATAGCAGATTGGCTATCAAAGAAAACACTAACTTTTTTACTTAGAAAACCAATTTCTTTAATGAGACCTTCTAACCACAAATCTTCTTTAAATGCTTCTGTAGCAGCAATGTATTCAGCTTCGGTGGTAGATAAAGCGACAATCTGTTGGAGTTGAGACTTCCAACTAATGCAAGACCCACACAAAGTAAAGATATATGAAGTAGTAGATTTTCTACTATCCTTGTCATTAGCATAATTAGAATCAACATATCCAACAAGTTTTACTCCATCAGAGCACTTAGTAAATTTAATGCCAGTTTTAACTGACCCTATAACATATCTTAATAATCATTTCAGTGCTTCTTAGTGGGGAGGACCAGCATTAGACATATATCGGCTAAGACAGCTTATGGCATATGCAATGTCAGGCCTGGAACTTACCATCAAGAACATAATAGAACCAATCGCATTTGAGTATGGGGATTTTTCCATTTTCTCCCTATCTTTTTCAGTTTTAGGGCACTGATCTTTACTAAGTTGAAAATGGGATGAAGAGGAACCGAGGTTGCTTTTGATTCTAACATGGAAAACTTTTCTAGCATCGACAGAATGTATGCACTTTCATTTAACACAATAGTAGAGTTCTTTCTATCTTTTTCAATAGTCATGCCCAGTATTTTCTTAGCATCACCAAGATCTTTCATGTCGAAATTCTTGCTAAGACTGTTTTGAAGATTTTTAACATGTAGCATGTTGGGACTAGCTATAAGCATATCATCCACATACAGAACAAGAATACAGGGATATTACCATCATATTTAAAGCACAGACAGTGATCATAGTTGCTTCAAGTGTACTTTAATGAATGCATGAAGGTGTCAAACTTCTTGTTCCATTGTCGTGGAGACTGTTTCAACCCATATAACTATTTCTTTAATAGACATATATAATCAGGTTTGGATTTATCAATTAAATCAGTGGGTTGATGCATGTAAATGTTCTCATATAAGTCACCATGCAAAAATGCAATTTTCACATCCATTTGTTTCAACTCCCAATCAAAATGAGCAGATAATGCAAGCAGGATGCGAACAGTAGTATACTTAACAACAGGAGAAAACACTTCAGTGTAATCAATTTCTTCCTTTTGGGTGAACCCTTTAGCAACGAGTCTAGCTTTAAACCTTTTTGAGTTTTCTTCCTGTTTGAATTTGAAAATCCCTTTATACCCGATGACCGACCCACTACTGGGCTTTGGAACAAGAATCCATGTTTTATTATCTCTCAAAGATTTTATTTCATCCTTTATTGCATTTAACCACTTTTCTGAATCTTCAGATTTTAGAGCTTCTTCAGGAGTGCTAGGTTCTCTAGATTCAGTGTTTAATGCAACATGAAAATCACTATACTTAGAGAGGAGCCTACGTACACGTCTGTTTCTATCCCTAGCCAACAGGTAGTCATTTAAGTTATCACCAGAATTCGAGCTATCAGTGTGTGCTTCTAGGCTACCCTCTACCTGTTGGTTATCCCTCGGAATTTCCTCTACCTGAACGAAATTCGATTTTAATGAAAGTTCTTTTTCATCAGGGAATTTAGAGAGAAAAGGCATATCTAATTCATTCAAGACCCTTCTGACTGATATGACCTAATCGTTTGTGCCACAAAACAATTTTGTCATCCTCAACAACATTTGCAAAAAATGCATCATATTTGACACTGCACACATAAATGTTACGTTTTCGTTCAGCTTTGAAAATAGTTAACGAACCCTTCATAATTTTCATAACACCCTTTCCCCATCTGCCCTCTAGACCTTCTTCTTCGAGGACATCACATGAAATCAAGTTATGACTCAAGTTAGGGACAAACCTAACATTTTTAAGAGTTAACTTAAAATCATTTTCAAAAGACAAGTTAACGTCACCAAGACCCAAAATTTCACAACGTTTTTTATTTTCCATAGAGACAAAACCAAAATTCCCTTATTCAAATTTTGTGAAAACATCTTTAAAATGACTCATGTGAAACGAACACCCAGAATCAATTAGCCACACATGCATATTCAGACTCTGGACATTGTTCACATCACAAACCATGAAAACATCACCAGAATTGTCATCAGTGATAGCATTAGCATTATCATTTGAGTAATTCTTATCTTTGTGTTTTTCTGGGTTTCCTACAGTCCTTAATATAATGACCTTTAATACCACAGTTATAACATTTTCTCTCTTTTGACTTTGTCATCATTGTTTTTTATCGTCCTTACTCCTAGACTTACTCGTACTTCTACTATTGTTCTTTCCTTTATTGTGCTTTTTATACTTATAATCAGAATTCTTGTTCTTAGTCCTTCCTCTAACAAAATTAACCTTATAAATAAATAAATATTAATATATCGTTGAAAGTAAACCATTTTAATAAATATGATCGATCGATCGCGAGCCCAGGTAGTTTCATGCATGGTAGCGACCCATGCATGCTATTGTTTTGTTTTTTAAATTAATTTGACTTGGTTGGGCCAACAAATTGTTGGCCCAAGTCAATTTAGAAATCTTTTTAATATTCTTTTTATTAATTATTAATTAAGATTTTAAGTAATAATTAATATTTAATTAATACAAAATTAATATGTTTATTAAAAGATATAATTAAATTTTTAATTATTAATAAATATATTTATTAATTAAATATGACCTATAATATAATATTTTGTACAAAAAAATTATTATAAAATTAGTGATAATTATAAATTATAATAATTATCACCGGTTCCATAAGTACATTCATTGGCATTGGTGTCAATGCCTTTTTCTTTTCTTACTTATTTGTTCTGTTCGCTCATTTATTTTTTAAATTATAATTAGCAATTATATTATCAAATATTTAATAAATTTTTTTAATAATTAATAAGTATCTTTATTAATTAAAATAATCTAAAATATTATATTGTGTAAAAAAAAATTAAGAAAAAAGAAAAAGAGAAGTTGGTGGGTTAAAATTCTATAAAAAAATAGAAGTCGGCACCAATGCCAATGAATGAACTTATGGAACCGCTGGTAATTATTATAATTTATAATTATCACTAATTTTATAATATTTTTTTGTATAAAATATAATTTTAAATAATAATTAATAAAAAAATATTAAAAAGATTTCTAAATTGACTTGGGCCAACAATTGTTGGCCCAACCAAGTCAAATTAATTTTAAAAAAAATAAAGCAATAGCATGCATGGGTCGCTACCTGAGGTAGCGACCCATGCATGCATGAAAAATAAAAGTGGGTTGCTATCTGGGCTCGCGACCGACTGCGACCGTCGATCGCGATCAGGTAGCGACCCATGCATGCATGAAAAATAAAAGTGGGTTGCTATCTGGGCTCGCGACCGACTGCGACCGTCGATCACGAGCCCAGATAGCAACCCATATAAAAAAATAATAAAAATTAGCGGGTCGCTAGCTGGGCTAGCGATCGATCATATTTATAAAAATGATATACTTTCGACGGTATATTTATATTTATTTATTTATTATGTAATATTAATATAAATGGGCCAATTAACCTCACCCTGTGACTCGCTTGATTTATTGGTTTTGAGGTTCATCTCTTTGCTTTTAAGCCCATTTATAACAGTATCTAAATTTACATTATTTCTACCATATTTAATAGCAGCTTTAACATCACCATAGGAATTTGGTATAGCATTAAGAAATACTATGGGAGTATAATCATCAATGTTCTTATCCCCAATAAGTTTTATATCCTAGATTAACTTAGTGAACTCATCAATATTCTTAGTTAAATCCAGTTTGTATAGAAAAAACTTTTCTAGCAAAAACAGCTTACTAGGTAAAGAAGTTTTTGTGTAAAGCTCTTCTAACCTATTCCATAATTCTCTAGCAGATTCTTGTTTCCCCACTTTTCGAATCACCGCATTAGACAAGTTAAGAATAATAGAAGAATATGCAAATTCATCATTTTCAAGTCTCTTTTCCTCATTCACAGTATTAGCATATTTGCCATCTATAGCTTTGAAAACTTTTTGCTGAATCAAAATTTCTTTCATTTTCTGTTGCTAGATAGTAAAATTAGTTTTGCCATCAAACGGAAGCAAATTGTATCCAGCCATAGAATATCAGTAATGGTAACAACAGATGTAACAGAATAATTAATAGGGGTTCCTCGTCCTATTCTCAACCAGATACCCGACGGCCTCAAGGACCCGGCCAAGTGAGAAATAAGAGGAGGGTTCGGTCTAGGTCCAGAAACTGAAACAGGAATATTACTGAGATAGGAAACCGAAACAGGAGTATCCAAAAGCAGGAATATCACAGAGACAGGATTATCACAGGAGTATTACAGAGATAACAATATCACAAAGATAGTATTATCACAGGAGTATCACAGAGATAGTAACCAGAAATTTCAGAATCGAAATATCACAGTAAATATAGCGGAAGCACTAAGCAGAATAACTTTCACAGGAGATATATTTTGACAGGGGAACAAATAAGGATTTCGCACCAAGCAAAATATATGGCACACAGCAGATACCAGAATAGCACGAAGCAGTAAATGGGGATAGGATCATATTTTACCGTGGAGTTGACGGGGCCAGAACCGGATAAACCGGCTCTGATACCATTGTTGGGTTGAGATCCACCAATGGAGAACGAACAAACTATTTACTATTACAGACCGATTATCACTTAGATCTACAAATTACAACTGCAAAAATTACAATGAAAAGCAGTAAAGGTAAACCCTAATAATATCTAAGGCTCAGGGAGCCAAGATCCGGGGGAACTCACGGCCACCCACAAGGCCGGCTCCCACCACCGGTTACTCAACCACCACAAAGGCCCTCGTCCACTCAGGACACACTAAACTCAGGAACACACACAGTGTATGGAAGCAAAGAAGAACAGGGGGGAGGAAAGGGGAATATTCTCACAATCAGCCTGTGTTGTATACAAAGGGATAATGCCCTTTTATACGGCACAAAGGTGAGGAATCAGAGGAGGTGCATGGCGGTGAAGGCTGGTTTCTAGGCCATCGAAAAAGGGGAATCGGGGTGAGAACCTAAAGAGACATTTCAGAGGTCGAGAGAGAACAGAGAGGAAGCAGCGGAAAAGAAAAGACACAATTGACCAAGTCAACTAGGGCAGCAGATATAAGGCGAGTGGATGGGCCGGTGAAGATGTGGGCTGGACAACACACGAAGTGGGCCAAGGAGGATCGGGCCGATGAGTGGTGGTGTGCCTTCTAGATAGAGGGAGTCAGGGGCCGTGAGTTTGGGCCTACCGAATGGGTCATGGGCCAATTCCAACAGTTATGTGAGCGAGTACTAATTAATTACAATTGTGTGACTATTATAATCATTATTTTTGCAAGCGAAGTCAAAATATTAACTACTGTAAAAAATTATGACAAATGTTTTGGCTATAGAAAAAACAATGGCGAATGTTGATTAATCGTAATAAAAATTTATAATTTTCACATCGATTCTGTTTGACCGTATTAGATAGTATTGATTTGTCGTGATTTTTGAACCATTGCGATTATAGTGTAGCAAAATAATCTATTTTTGAGTAAATAGTATAGTTGGCCTCTTAAATTTGTATTTAGAATCACTTTAGTCCCTCAAGTTCATTTATTGACGTTAGCCTCTAGAGATTTTAGCTTTTTGTCTTAGATTGGTCCATTTGACAATTTTTCAATGAAAATATGGCTGAAATGGTCATGTGATAGGCACATGATAGAGGCAATTTCATCATTTTTTATTTTTTTTTTCAAATAAAAAATTGAACACGGTCAGGATGGTTATAAGACACGGTCATATTTCCCCAACAAGCACATTTAACATCCAAACTTAGAGTTACATGCTCAAGCCGTATTGTACAATACGCTCGTGCTCTTCAATGTAGAGCTTCGATGCACGAATAGACAAGAAAACTCCCAGGCCGTGTACCACCTCTGAAGCCGTGTTTTCATTCAAGAGTTATATATTTTTACCAGAGCCCTCTTATCGCGATTTTACAAACTTTTCAGCTATTTAAGGAGCAGATTCAAACGTTTCAAAAGGGGAGAGGGAATATATTTTAACTAAAACAAGTTCATTTCATTACACATACGTCATTTGCAACCGTTAATTCACATACAACATGCATTTAGTATCTAATTAGATTTTCCATACCACAAACTTTTAACTTTATCTCAATTTATTGCTGACTACCAAAGGAGCAATCCTTAAATAAAGGCCAACATTTAGAATTTTGGGTAGAAAACTACAGTACTTTTTCTATATAAAAAATTGAATAATTTGACAATTTAAAGTGAGAAAAGACAAAATTCAGCCACATTTTTCTCGGAAAATGGTTAGAGGGAATAATATGAGACTAAAATTAAAGTTTAGGGATGCCAACATGCATCAAGAATTGAATTTGATGGACTAAAGTAATTCTGAACACAAACTTAAAGGATCAACTATAATATCACCCTCCATTTCTTCTTTTGCAATGTAAACCAAAATTTCTTGATGTGGGCACACACACACACGTATATATATATATATATTGGTTCTTTTTTATTATCTTGATGTGGGCCTTTTTGCACATTGGAATCCCGTTGAATCGCAATAAATATTTCTTTCATTACATGGTCCGCATTGACAACTTTGTGGTAAAGAATCAAAAGATCTAGCTTTCCATTGTCTTGATATGTTCTAGTGACTTCATGGGTGCATGTTCTTCCCTCTTGGGCTGTCTATTAGACTATTAGTTCGCTTGTTGGGTATATTGAATATTCAATTAATGGGCCTTAATTATTTGTAAATATATATGGGTCAAGACTTCATTCAGCTATAAATTAAAGTGAGTAAAACATTTTCTTCTTTTTACGTTTACAATCTAATATATTTAAAAATGTTTTTTTCAATAGAATTTCAAGATTCAAATAATGTAATTTAACAGAACCATCTCCCTAGAAAATGGCTTTGGGGTGTTCGGGTGTACATGTAATATTTTGAAACAACAAAATTTCACTTTTAGTCTCACTAGACATGGTCTTCTCACTTTTAATCCTGCACATTATGAGCTCAACACTTATAGTCTTAAAATTCTACTATTTTATTTTTTATTGTTTTGGTCCTACTCGATTAAGGAGCAACTAAAGGAGGATGAATTTAAAACTTTGAGGCACAAGTGCTCGTGGACTTCCCAAACTCTAAGTATGAAAAATATGGTTAGTGGTTCTGCCCTTGATCCTCATAAAAAATGTGATAAAGCTTTGATAATGTTGTAAAATAAATGATTTTGTTGTGTGGGTGTGCTGTAAAAAAATATGTCTTGAATTGTTTTGTTGTTGTGTGGTTCCTTTTATTGCTTTTGTATGTGAAGATTAAGCATGGGGTCTCTTTGAGATCTTTTTTTCTCTTGTATTTTTTAACTTACTCAAGGCCGTGTGTTCTATTTTTTAAGACCTTTTGAGCATGTGTGTTCTATATTTTTAGTGTTTTCTATATGTGGTCCCTTTATTGTGATATGTGCCAAAAAGATCAGCCCAAAACCAAGGCTTAAAAGCCCAAGGAGACACCTAGGAGTCAAGGGGAAGGTATGGGAGCCCTACGCAAAGGCCCACCTACCCTCAGGAGGAGGCTCATTCGAGGTACCGGCCCAAGCCCAAAGGAGTACTAGCCAGGCCTGCCCTCCAGCAAGGAGGGAGTCCATCCCAAGCTTGCGAAGGAGCCCCAACAAGGAGGCCCATGATGGAGACCCTGGCCTAGGGTGAAACGCCCCGCGAGGAAGCCCAGATCAGAGGTCCAGGCTCACCAAGAATGGATAAGGGTTGACCGGGCCTACCCCTTATCCTTATCCGCGGAAGATTTCTTGAACAGACTCCCTACTTTCAAGGAGTTTAAGGGTTGCAGAAGTCTGGGTAGGCCAGTACGTGGTCCTTCCAGAGTCCAAGACAATAAAGAGCTTTCCCAATCGTTACTCTTCCTCTATAAATACCAGCCCACTTGGCTAGCTCAAGTAATATTTTCTTAGTACTCTAACACACGATTTTTTACTCTTACAATCGCACTCATCTTATTTTTTGCTCTTCAATAACGAGATTTCATCTTCTTTTGTTTTATTTACGCGTATTCTTCTATAACTGCTTACTAACTTGAGCGTCCGAGTGCTAACACTTTTTTTTGTAGGTCCCCATTCATAGCTTCCAGAAAATCACATTCCACTCCATTCAAGCCCAAGAACGAGCTTTTTCAGCTCACATTAATATGTTTTGTGGATTAGTGTCTATTTCTTTGCTTTCTATTTAGATGTTAATTTTGTCCTTTTTTATATATATATTTTCTGGGAATGAACCCTTTGCCACTATTGTTCTATATATTTGGGGTTCAATTGTTCATACTCCCTAAGCTAGAATATGTGGGTGGGGTGAAGAGTAAATTTGAGGATGTATTTAACATTTCTGTTGAGTATAAACTCGGTGAGAAGTTGGGTTACACGAGGCCTAAATTTTTCTACAGATTTCATTTAAACAACTTTAGGCAATTGAAGTATAAAACTGAGATTGTTAAATTCACTTATGTGTAGAGTCCCCATAATATAATTTTACTTTGTATTTAGGGTGTGTAGAGTGCCCAAATAGTTAGATTGGTTCCTCAAACCTTATTATTGAACTCCAAACTCAAACAAATGACCAAAAAGGGAAAGGGGTAGTAGTGGATGATGGAAGTGATCCTAACTTGGATCAAGTTGAATGGGATGAGGTTTTCAAGACAGTGGATAGAAATGTAGAGGGAACAAAATGAAGGGGATGATGATGGGATTGGTGAAGAGGAAGGAGATGATGAGAGTGATAGGTTATTGAATATGGGTATGAGATGGAGAATGATGAGGTAGAGCAGGGCACTAGTGTAGATGGCAATGGTGGTGATCCACTACAAGAAAAAAGGCTTTTAGCTACCCTGTCGAATCATAGAAGAAGGCCAAAATTTGTAGTAAAAATATTTTCACTACGAATTTTGTCCATAGTGTTTATAGGCGTAGCAAATGCTTCGCTACGTACAAAATTCGTAGCAAATACCCTTTTGCTATGAAAAATTTGCTTTTGTTACGACATTATTTCCATAGCAAGAAAAGTTGAAATATAACCATCTTTTACTACAATTGTCGATTCTTAGCCATTACTTGGTGTTTGCTACGGAAAAAAAGCTTTGGTTACAACGGCAAATTTGTAGCGAAAGAAACACTAAATATCATCACCTTTTGCTACAAAGCTCTAGTTGTAACAATAACAACTTATATTAATTTTGTTGTAGCAATAAAACTAAAATTTGATTAGGCATTTTATACGAAAATTATCCTATATCGTTTTCAATATTTATTATTTGTACTTTTTATAATTTTATCTATGTTAATAATTGAAATTATTCTTAACATATCAATATATCTAAAAATTAAATCACATTAGAACAAATTTTGCATAATATTAAATTTGGCATATAATTAACTAAAAAAATATCATAAATATACAACTAATATTTGTACCAATATTGAACAACACAATTAGTCAAGCCGCACATCAGTAGCATATATATTAGAAATCTAATAAGTTAACTTGACAAAAAGTACAATTTTCAAATTACAATACGTACAAATTAGGGGAAATAATATTTTTGGTCCCATAACTTAGGTCATTTTCATTTTTGGTACCATCCGTTACAAGATTAACACTTTTGGTCCCGTAACTTACAAAAATTAGCAGTTTTCATCCTCCCCCATTTTTTCGTTAGTATTTAATGGAAATGGCCATTTGGCCATTAACTTTTTCAAATTGAAGGAAAATTTGGCACCCTTTATGCTTGGTGTCATTTTTGGCGGGAATATAACTACTATTGAGAGTTTAAATAAAAAATTAAAGGAAATTAGAGCAAATAAAGGTGATTTCTATCATCTCTCAAAAAAACAATCTTTCTGTTAATTTTATTTGTGTTGCAATTTATCATATTCTACGGACTCTGTAAATATTAGAACAAGTCATGTTGATCCACAAAAAATTCAAGTAACCCAATATAAGCATATAAATTACATAAATTGCATAAATTATAAAAATTTAATTACATAAATTGCATCAATTACAAAAATTCAATTACATAAATTGCATAAATATTTAGTTGAATATTTATAGAAATCAAGTAAATATTCAATTACAAGAGCTTGAATCTTTGGAATTTATGCAATTTATATAATTTATGTGGTTACATTGGGTTACTTGAATTTTTTATGGGTCAGCACTTATTCTAATATTTACATAGTTTGTAGAAAATAATAAATTACAACACAAATAAAATTAAGGGTAAATTACATCTACCTCCCCTGAGGTTTGGCATAATTACAAATACCCCCTCGTTGTTTGAAAAATTACAAATACCCCCTGAGGTTTGTAATTTTTAAACAAAGGCTTGAAATTGACCATTTTGCCCTTGAATTTTGTATTAAAATTATAAAAAAATCGCTCAAGGCAAATTGCATTATTCCTCCTCTGTGTAAAAAGCTTAAGAAACATTTGCCTGCACATTGTAGTCCAAAAAAATTTTAAGAATTAAATAAAAATAATTCAGTGTAGAAGGGCATTTTGGTCAGTTCACCCATAAAAATTGATGAAAATGAATTATTTGTTAGACGGTCACAAACCTCAGTGGGGTATTTATAATTTTTCAAACAACGAGGGGGTATTTATAATTATGCAAAACCTCAGGGGAGGTTGATGTAATTCATCCTAAAATTAAAGAAGGAAAGATTGTATTTTGTGAGAGAGGATAGAAATCACCTTTATTTGCCATAATCTCCTTCAATTTATTATTGTAGCTCTAAATAGTAGTTATATTCCCGCCAAATATGATATCAAGCACAAAGAGCGTCAATTTTTCCTTCAATTTGAAAAGGCTAATGGCCAGATGGCCATCTCCATTAAAAAACTAACGGAAGAACAGGGGGAGAACGAAAACTGCTAATTTTTGTAAGTTACTGGACCAAAAGTGCTAATCCCGTAACGAATGGTACCAAAAGTGAAAAGGGCCTAAGTTATGGGACCAAAAGTGTTATTTCCCCGTACAAATTACATAGTCGTTAGCCAATCAAAAAATCCAAAATCCCATATATACTAGAACCCAACATGCATGCAATTGATAACAAGTAACTTCTCAACTTGTTTGGATCTCCATAACCTGAAATATTATAATCATAAAATGTAAATAAATAAAAGTAAATAGAAAAACAATACAAAGTTGCAAGGTGAAAGGAGGCGAAAGGATTGAGACAATTTCTTACGTTCACAAACTCCCAATAGACACAAAATGACAAGTTGAGCACATTGAAATAACTAATGGAAGATGGAATTCATACCATGAACATTAACTCATACCTTAGATCCGACAGCCACTCTAGACCATATGTGACTCCTAGAATATGATGGTCCCACAACCGATGGAATGGATCGCTGGGATAAATAGGAAATTTGAGAAAAAAACCAAAGATTAATAATGAAGGGAGTGCAATATTTTTATTGAAATAACTTCTCCAGTCTTCTAGCATTTATGTGGCCTTAGGCTAACAGATCTACACTATTACTATCCATGCATATGTTAGAATAGACAATACCATGATTTTTGCACATTACTTTTGAGGGAGAAAATTAGAATTTATAAAAAGTACTCTTACATTTCTTAAATCTCAGACATTAGCATTGGCTCAGAAGGAGGTTGCATCATCTGACTCTGAGGATACAACATCAGATGATGATGACGGATGTTTGAGTCAGGATGATTTTGACTATGTTGCTAGTTCTGATGGGGAGATGCAAGGTCCTAATCCTATTTTCAACCCTAGAAACAAATATGATCCCACTTTGAAATTTGGATGATATTTAGTAGGAAAAATGTTTATAACAAATGGTTGTCCGCTAAATATGAGGATGCCTTCTGGATAGACCCTAAAAGGAATGTGAAGGGATTTAGAATGATGAAATAAAAGAAGTTAGATGTCATGTATCAACAAACCAAGCATATAGAGCATAGAAAAAAAAAAAAAAAAAAAAACTTAATGCAATTGAAGGCAAAGATAAAGACCAGCTTGATAGTTTATGGGATTATGCAACAAAATCAAGTAGTAACCCTAGGTCCACAGTGATAATGGTCATGACTAATGGAGATGGTGGTATAGGGCAAAGAAAAATTCTAAGTTCTATGTGTGCTTTGATGCATTAAAGCAAAGTTTTTATCTGGGTGTAAACCTGTGATAGGGGCGGATAGGTGTCATTTGAAGGGCCTCTATGGAGGTGTTTTGTTAACTACAATTTCAATTGACCAAAACAATAACTTGTGCCCTTGGGCTTATGTTGTGGTTTCTGGGGAAGCCCAGGTAAGCGTGGCAGTGGTTCCTGGAATTGTTAAAGGTGATTTGCATATTGTGAGGGATGACACCTATACTTTTATAAGTGACAAACAAAAAGAGTTGATTCCTGCATTTGAGTGTGTATTCCCAGGGGCATATAATAGATATTGTGTAAGGCACCTGCATGACAACGTGAAAACTACTGAATTTAGAGGGTTAACTTTTGAAAAAGGACCATGGAATGTTGCAAAGGCAATGATAATGCCTGAATTTAATCTCCAAATGGAGGAATTGGCTGAACGAGATCCTAAAGTTGTTGAGTGACTTAGTGACAAGCCTCTAACATATTCAAATAGGCCACACTTTAATTGATTTCCAAAATGTGAGTCCCGATAAAATTTAAATATAATATATTGACATTAATTATACATTTGAAATTCACGTTACTTTGTCAACAGTCGGGGAGAATTACAACATCTAAATTTATTGAGTCATCATCTAAACCAAATGTTGCACCTACTCAATCATGTCAAATTAATATACTTTCGATGAGAATATGTGTAAATAAACATATTTCACTTTAATTACGGATTAAATTTTCTATTGCAATTTCTGTTCTATTTTCTATTCTATAAAACATACACACACCATGCATATAAAATTTTTCCTTAAATAAGATTGATGCCGTAAGTTGTATATGTAAGATGAAACAAAAAAGATGCAGTATGAATTGAATAGTTATATATGGTAAAAAGATCAACCCAAAATCGAAGCCCACAAACCCAAAAGACATTAATAGAAGTCCAAAAATGAAGACCACATACGAAGGCCCGCCTGCATACGGGGGAGGCCCACTCGAGACTCAAGCCCACGCCCAAGGGGGCCCAAGACGGAGGCCCAAGATCGTGAGCAGAGGATAAGGGTTGACCCGGTCTACCCCTTATCCTTATCTATAGAAAACCCCTTCAACAGACTCCCTACTTCCAAGAAGTCCAGGGGCTACTGAAATCTAGGAAGGATAGCACGTAGTCCCTCTAGAGTCCTAAAACAACTAGGAGTATTTTTCAAATATGACTCTTCTCCTATAAATACCAGGTTGTATGGCTGGCTCAAGTAACGTTTTCTGGCACTCTACATGCGATTTTCATGCTCTCACACTCACATTTTGCTTATTTCATGCTTTTTAATCACGAGACCTTACTTCTCTTTCATTTCACTTATGTTTATTCTTTTATAACTGTTTACTGACTTGAGCGTTGGAGTGCTAACGCTTTTTTTGCAGGTTTCTGTCTCATAGCTAGCAAAAAGTTCAAGGCCACCCCATTCAAGCCAAAAAACGAGCAGTTTTAATTCGCAGCAAATGGAAATCCAACAAACAAACTCTTAACTGTTTGGTGAAAATTCATTGTCCATCTTTTGTACTTCACCGTTTACGAATGTCTATTTTTATTGGTCGCAAATATAGCAAGTACTCAATAAAACTAATAATCCTACAACAAAAGAAATAAAAGAAAAAGGAAAAACATGTCTTAAACCCAAGTGCAAATCCCATTCAAGTACGGGTCGGGAGAATCTGATCGATCTAAGACATCAGACGACATCAATTTTCTTTAGTTTATACTCTTACTCGATGCTCAAATGACGTGAAAATAGAGTTCGCTGCGAGGATCTGTTCTTCCGGATGTTTCGCCTTCTTCTCTTCTTCCTCTTCCTTCTGCTAACCTCTCCTTATTCCATTCTTTTCTGTTTTTTGGGAGCTGAGTGCAGATACTCTGAACCTTTGGTAGAAAGCTTTCTTTTTTATTCCTAGTGGATAAGCAAACAACACTTTTTCTCATTTTTGTGCATAATCCCTGACAGTTTAAAAATGATCACTAAAGCATACTTTAAGTACGAGAGTTCATGTTATGGTTCCTCCACTGCGGGAAAATATATTTTTTATTACTAAATTTTTTGCTACGTGAGAAAACCCGTCACAAAAGAAGTTTTTTATTACAAAACTTATGGTGTAGCTAAAAGTCGAATCAAAACGATACCGTTTTATTGATTTCATTTTGTTACTAAAAGAATCGTATGATATAAGTAAAAAGTCTTAATAAAATAACGACGTTTTCGCTTTTTGTGTTATAATATCTGTTAATCATAGGGCAAGAAAATGGCTCCAAAATGAAGTTTTTCCCCTCCAACTCATATTAACGAAATAAGAAAAAAAGTAAAGTAAGTTTTTTTGAGACAAAAACCAAAAAATAAAACCCACTCAACCCATTTTAGACAAATTAAGAAAGTCTCCATTTGAGAAATCCCCGTACAAAACCTACTTGAGAAATCTCCATTTAAAACCCACTTGAGAAATCTCCACTCTGAAGAAATTAAGAGAACCCCCATTTCAAAAAAATTTCTTTCAGTCTAAAAATCTCCTTTTTCATAAATGAAACCCACTTGAGAAACCCTCCTTAATCCCCATTTTTCATCTTTGAAGAAATCGTCCGACCTCAGTAGTTTGAGAAGCCCATCTCAGTTTTTCGAAGAAGACAACTCAGTGTTCGAGAAACCGCAGGTCTTCGTTGTTAGCTTGAGCTAAAAATCGAAGAAAACCAGGTATTTCTTAACTTGTAGGTGTTTCTTGAACTGAAAATCACACACACTCTCACTTTTTTCTCGGTTCTGGCATTAAATTTGCAATTTTATTTGGATAAATGCATGTTGGAGCTGACTGTGTAATGGATAATTTCTTAGAGTTATTTTTCTAATCCTCATTTTGTTCAGGTTGATGCACTGAGGGAAGTTTGAGACAGACAGAAATTTTTGGTTTGTGTTCTTCTCTAATTTGTAAAATAAGTTATGATGATGATGAAATTGAGTTCGAACTCTGCCACTTCTTCTCGCATATGCTATTTGTCTCATATTTGTAATATTTCTGAATAATTTTGTTGCCACTGTTACGTAATAGATCTCAATTTAATTATGTGGTCAGTGCTTATCTACTTGTAAATTCACATTATGGAATTTTAATATCTTAATTTCGTGTAAATTGTAAAATAAATTAGCAATCTACCCCTTTTTGTTTATATAAAAGAGGCAAAATACACCCTCACCCGAGTTGTGTAAAACACGCGCCATTTTTCTTTTTTTTTTATTCTTTTATATTTTTAACTTTATTGTCAATTGTTGGATCTTGTCTTTATAGGTAAACGGTTCAGATTTATTTTACTTATATAATTATATATATAAAGTATAAATATATTTTTTATAAATATATATATGTATAATATTTATACATATATATAAATATATATATATATATATCGTATAATATATATAGTACTCCCCTCCCCCGCTTAGTCGGTCGCCCCCTCCCCCATTGTCGGCGCCGATTGTGGCCCCCGTCCTCTTCTCCCATCACGCTTCCCCCCTCCCTTCCCCACAGCCGTTGAGCCCCTCCACCTCATCACACCGCCGTTCCGCCTCCTCCTCCCCCGTCGTTGTGCCTTCTCCTCCCCAACCGCTGCTCCTTATTCTCCTCCCCCATCCCTACGCCCCCCTCTGCGTTTCTCCTTCACCAACTCCGCTCCCGCCTCTGCGTTTCTCCTTCTCCATCGTCGCGCCTGCCTCTGCGCTTCTCTCCCACCGTGTTGCGCTCCTTCCCTCTCCTTTCTAGATCGTCATCTGCTGCTTCCCTAGCCTCTTAGATCGGCGTCCGCCTCCGCCTCTCTCCCCGTCTCCACCTCTGCCACCTGACCCTTCAACTCCCTTATTGTTTCTTTATTTTTTTAATGTTGTGTGTATATCTGTCGTGTATGAATATATTTTATATATTATTTATTGTATAAATTTATGTTTATTGATTCATAAATTTATTTTTGTAACCAAAAAATTTGAGCCATTGACTAACCTAAATGGACGCAAGCCATTAATTTGTATATCAAATATACACCGTTGATTTAAATCAGAAAAAGTATAGATCATCGATTTGCTTATGAATCTGAACCATTGATACATATATAAGAACAAGATCCAATGAATTATGATTAGGGGTATAACAGTCATTTTATAGCAAAAAATTAAGCAATCGTGCTCAAGGCGTGTGCAGCACACCTCCTACACAAAGGGGGTATATTGCTACTTTTTTAAAATTGGGGAGGGTAAATTGATGTTTCTTTGTTCATAAAGGGGCTATTTGTCGTTTTTAGCTAACACAGGCAGGTAAATTGCAATTTGCCCCTATTGTATTTGCAGTTTCTGATTTCATCTCTCAAACAGCCCTTTCCAAGTCTCAGTTGCTTGAATTTCTGACTTGTGCGATACTCATTTCCTCAGCTGATGCCAACACTCCAGTACTCATGGAACTGCAGCCTCATCCAGATGTTGCCAAGTTTGATAGATTATTGGTAAGACTGAGAACAAGCAACTCGATTTCTCTATATCCATCTTAGTGCTTTCTGTTTTCTGGCCACCTTTCTGTTTTGTTCCAGGACATGCTTCTAAGTTCCATCATCAACTTTTGTACACATGTTCGATATTAATGTTTCCATAAAAAGAGGTTCAGTTATGTGAACTGAATCTTGTATAGTTTGGATCAAGTATTGGTAATAGAAAGTGCTTGGGTCACTCTTCCAGTTATGAACTTAGTCTACAATGTGAACTCTGTTCTTGTGTATAAAGTATAATAGGACGTATACTATCTTGCTTTCTGCTTCTAGCAACTCCACCTCCAGGACCAACAGTAGGATGCTTTCTTGAGATGCCATTAGTTAGTAGATAACAGTGTGAGTTTCGTTAAAGAACTTTGAGTAAATTACAGCCACCTCCCTAATGATTTGGCATAATTACAAATATTTTATTTTTTTTGAAAAATTACAAATACCCTCTTGAGGTTTGTAATTTTAACCAAAGGCCTGAAATTGACCATTTTGCCCTTGAATTTTTAGTTAAAATTGTAGAAAAATCAATCGAGGCGAATTGCATTATTGCTCCTCTGTGTAAAAGCCTTAAAAAACCTTTCCCTACGTATTGTAGTCCAAAAAAATTTTAAAAAATTTAAGAAAAATTCAGTTTGCATAAGGGCATTTGACCAGTTTAACCATAAAAAATGATGAAAATTGATTATTTGTTAGATGGTTATAAACCTTGGCAGGGTATTTGTAATTTTTCAAACAACGAGAGAGTATTTATAATTGGGTTAAATTCATTTTGACCCCCTGTGATATGGAAAAATATCAAAAACCCCCCTATGAAAATTTAAATATCAAAAATCACTCTTATGTTGTTAACAAATGTTCACACTACCCCTCGTCCAGAGGCGAAGGACGTCTGGCGATGGGCGGCGACCACCATCGCCGAGGGGCGAGAAGGGCGCGTCGTCGCGCCCTCTTCTGCAGCGGCGGCGGCTTCGCCGCCACTGCTTTTTTTTTTTTTAAATTAATTTTAATTAATTTCTTATGTAATTTGAATTAAATTATAATAAAAATATTAATACAATTGTATTAGATTGGTCATGCAAAGGAGAGAGAAGGGAAAAATTGTCAAGAAAAGTCACTTTTCAGACCACCAATCGCAGTCAAAGCGCGCATGACACCAACTCTCGCCTCAGGGGGTTTTTTGAATTTTGTTTCATAACAAGGGGGTGTAATTGATACTTTAATTTTGAGTTAAGGTTTTTTGAACATTTCCAATATCATAGGGGGGTCTTTGTATTTTTTTTATTTATAATTATATCAAATCTCAAGGAAATAGTTGTAATTTATAGAATTTTTTCTTCATTGATTTATGAGTGGGTCCCTTATGGGGCCAGAATGAATTATGTGCATTTTCCTAAACAAGTCAAGATGATACCGAAGATGTATGGCGGCGTAGACTGTAGTAGGAACAAGTACGGAAATGTATGGTTTACTGACAGCCTAGACATGTCACAAAGATTGCAGTTTGTCACTATAATGACTCATTAGAGGGTTCTAATCAGACTCAATTAGTTAAACCCACCATGGAATCGCGTGGTTCGTGATTTTGCTGAAGAGTTCATGTTAGCAATAGAGCTGAGATCATGTATGACATAAACATGCTAATGCATGTAAATATTCCTGTCATGTAATTGCAGCTTATCATGGAAAACTTCCTTTCATGAAACCTTTATGGCTCTTGAATTGCATTGTTTTTGTGCTCCCTGTTTATCAAAGTCTCATACATATGATAGCTACAGATTTCTTTCATTTCCAGTTGTCCTTTTGTATTGACATCATAATTAATTCGATTTTAGTGAAGTAGAAGCAGTTTTTCATTATTTTCAACATTTGTATGATTATATTTCAACACTTCTCTTAAGTTTTATCATTATATTCCGGAACTGATACTTAACAGTAACAAACTTGGTAAGGAATGATCAACTGTATGATACATATAGAGAACGCATACTGTTATGCTTTACATCTGGCATATGATACATGTATAGAACCCATACTATTATGTATTTGAATTTGTTCGTTGGATTGGTGATGTTGGTTTTGAATGGTTGTTATTGGATGAAAGGGACGGGTCTGATCACTTTTGTTGGATGGACTTGTTGTTGATGATCTTTTTATATTATGTACATTTGTTGTCTTGTAATGGCTTGTTGCTATTGGACTAATTGCATGTAGAAAAATTCTTTATTATGCATGAAGAGGCTATATTTCTCTTTGAAGTTAATATTGATTTAATACTAGAAAGGACTATGTAAGTTGAGCAATTTAATGTTAATGGCTAATTGTTGTGATAGAATTTGCTATCATTTGTCATATAATAATGGAAAAACTTTCATGGTTCTGTGTTCATTGTTGAGTTTAAAGACGAAATATTTGAGCCCTTCAGTTGGTACTGTAAGCACGTCGTGTTTGTGCTATCTCGTGTTGTGACATGTCATTTTCTACGTGATAGTGAAATTTGGGTTGAGATGTTGATTTTTCAGTGACATCTATGTTTATTTCTTTCAATTCTATGGTTTTGTGTTACATACGTTACTAGTTGTTGCTTGTGGTTGCTCTTTTGTTGCTTTCTAGGCATTTTTGCTGTAGAAAAATAGAGAAAAATGTTGCTGATGATGGCCCCTAATTCCTAGCTGGTAAGCCCAAGAGCTAGGAGTGAGCCTACGAGCAGAACAACCCAGCAGGCCAAGCAAATGTGACCAAAACAGTAAGATTCTTGTACATAGGCCCAATTTTTGTTCACTGACCTGGCAAGCCCACAGAAAAGCCTCGTATAGCAAGCCTAATCATCGAACAGCAGGGATCCCATATCATAAAGGTGGCCAACACGTGGAGCTACATCATACTATAAAAGCTCATCCAAATTCCCAGAGGATCAGCCACAATTCAGATATTTCTCAAAATGTGGCAGACATGGCAAGGTTGACTCAAACAACCATATCTCCTTCAATTCTACTCCGATTCTGGCGTGGTTTGTTAGGTTCACAAGCTGACTTCCCAATAATTCCAATGACATATGGATATCAACTTAATTACCCAAAATCGAACGTACGGACCAGTATAAAATGGCTAACTTGCACAATTATTTGTCAAGTAACTTTCACTCTATTTTTTGCACTTCGCTGGCACACGAATTTCTCTCAAATTTCCAACAATTTTCAGCATACTTTTTCACACTTCAACACATCACACACCATTTTTACCATTATTCTCCCTTATTTGAAGTCTTCCCATTTATTTTATCAGTAGAAATTACTGACTTAAACATCAGAGTGCTAACCCTTCTCTACAAGTTAGTTTCCCCTATATCTTGGGATTTTTCATAAAGGTCCCTCGATATTTTGTGGTGCTACTGGACCGCGGTATGCATCATTGGCGCCATCTTTGGAAAACTTGAGCTTTGATGTGAGAAATGGTTGATTGGGATAATATTGGATCTTTTCCAGGAGATGCCTCTCTCTCTACTGCAGTAAGATCCACCATTCTACCTCCTGAATAGATGAAGAGCGCCACCCCGCTCCAGCTAGTGATCCAGCTCTAGCTGGTGGACTCCTGGCTCTAGTTGTCGATTGCCCTACTCTGACTGGTGCCTTCCCTACTTCGGTTGGTGACCTTCCAGCCCCTGTGTCCAACCCAATCGTTGCTCCTACTATTTTGGATTCGCTCCTCTACGAGCACCTCCGCCAGTTTATAGTAGAGACCATTCACTCAACTTTCCGTGGCTCCAAGCAAGTGGCGCAAGACCTTTTTCCTAGCAGAGCGAGGAGGACTGCCAAAAAGTCAACCAATGGACGAGCAGGCCCCTGCTGGACAACAGCAGGACCAATCCCTCCCTACTGGCTCCGCTAGCAGGAGGCAACCCTTTTTCAGCCTCCCAAAATTTGGCAAGCCCTAAGGAAGGAGGTGGTCGAGCTTTGCCAGCAACTAACCAAAGACACTTTGTCGAGATATCGTGGCATTCCATTCAATGAGGACATCATGGAAAAAGAGTTCCCTGCTCATTTCCGAGCACCTTCTCATATACTTTCCTATAATGGCACCACTGACCCAGCTGAATATATGCGTAAGTTCGAAAATGCAGCCCTACTGCACAGGTATACCGATGGTACTAAATCCGTGTCTTTCTTACTACACTAACCAACTCTGCTCAATAATGGGTAGACTAGCTCCCAATTGGATCAGTAAGACCTTTTGCAGAATTTAGCTCCCTTTTCCTACACCAATTTGCTAGCAGCAAGGAGTATCAAAAATCGGCTATCAGCCTTTTCGGAGGCAAGTAGGAGGAAGAGGAGACACTAAGAGCCTACGTACAACGTTTTCAACAATGTTGTTTTGGAAGTCCCTACTGCTCACCAGGAGGTGTTGATCAGCACACTCACCCAGGGACTCTGAGTAGGACCATTCTTCGAATCCCTGGCAAAGAAACCTGCAGCTAATTTCTATGAAGTACTAGCTCGCGCAGAGAAGTATATGAACCTCGAAGACGTCCGGCTGGTCAGAGAAGGGGGACAATAAAGACCAGAGGACGGAAGGAGAAGCCTCCTCCACCTGCGGAGTAGGGCGAACCCCGAGGTAAGTTCAACCCCCTCGATCCAAAGAATGAGCATTACACCCAGCTGATCACCAGCCCGACACGAATATTGATGGCTATAGACCACCATTCTGCATTGCAATGGGTGAAGGGCTCGGAGGAAGGCCCTCAACTTTCCAAATCCAAATATTTATGCAGGTACCACTGGGAATGGACATGATACCAACAGGTGTCGCCAGCTAAGAACAGGAAATAGAACGGCTGATCCAGGCTGGCTACTTGAAGGACTACGTCGATAAAGACTGACATCGTGAAGAGAATAAAGAACGCTCCTGCCATCGCAATTCACGCAAGAGCGAGGCATAGGCCGCTGATCCCCCTAGGAGGGAGCACAGAAAGGAAAAATTTCTAGTTGAGGAACATAGCCCAAAAAAACACCCCTTTCAAGGGGGTAATTCATATGATTGTAGGAGGACCTACTGATGGGGACTCCAACAGTGCCAGGTGCGCTAATGCCCGCGCTAGAGCTGTGATGGAGCTTGACCACAAGCCACCAGTATAGGATCCTATGATCCATTTTGGACCTACTGATATACAGGGAGTTTATTTTCCTCATAATGATGCACTTGTTATTTCTGCTACTCTTCCTAACTACACCATTCAACGTATCTTTGTGGTTTCTAGCAATTCTGTAGATGTCCTCTTCTCTTAGGTCTACCGGCAGGTGGAGCTAGGTGATATCCCGCTAGAGCCGGTAGACACATCCTTGTATGGTTTTGTAGGGGAACTTCTACACTCTCTCGGACAGATCCCACTCCCCCTATCCTTGGGGGTGGAGCCCAACCGAAAGACCAAGATGATCCGCTTCCTCATAATGGACATGCCTTCAGTACACAACGTCATTTTAGGACTACCCACTCTAAATGCCTTCTAGGATGTTGTCTCCACCTACCACATGAAGTTAAAATTCCTTACTGGTGAAGGAGTAGGAGAAGTCACAAGTGACCAGTATACTGCTTGAAAATGCTATATCGAGTCCGTGATAGGAGACAACTGAAAGGACATGGAGATAGACCTCCCTCAGCCCCCCAGCCCAGCAAGGATAAGGGGAAAAGACCTATGTAACACGATAAGCAAGGAAACTAGATTCCTGCTCGAGTTCAGCCCGCCGAAGAGCTGCTGAGCATTCAGTTGGTACCAGGAGAGCCGGACAAGACCACCAGGATCGACTCCCAATTGAGCCCTAACTTAGCAAGGCGACTAACTAGGGACGGGGACCCCTTATTTATGCTTTCTAGAATTATATTTGTAAGGGAGTAGTACTCCTTATTTACTGCTTACTAGACGAAACTAAGGAGTTAGTACTCCCCGTTGTACTTTTGATCTTTTTAGGTTGCTAATATAGAAGGGATGGGTACCCCGAAAAGCCCCCTACCTCCGGGTGGTTTAATTGAAAAAAAACGACTAATGGGTATTGACTCCAGCACTGCAGGAGAACTCAAATGTCTTCGCATGGTCAGCCTGGGATTTAATGGGTATTGACCCCGGCATTGCGGTACATAGCTTGAACCTGGATCCTACCTGCCCTCCTGTTAAACAGAAGAAGAGGCATTTCGGTCTTAAGAAGGACAAGGTCATTCAGGAGGAGGTAAGCAAGCTCCTTGATGCAGGGCATATCAAGGAGATTCAATTCCCCCAATGGTTGTCCAATGTGGTGCTTGTCCCTAAACCAGCTAACAAATGACACATATGCGTAGATTTTTTAGATGTGAATAAAACATGTCCTATGAATTTTTTATCCATTGCCTCGTATAGACCAGCTGGTGGATTCCACCTCTTGTGATGAACTATTAAGTCTAATGGATGCCTCGTAGGGTTACCACCAGATTATGCTTAACCCCGACGACCGGAAGCTGAACCCGGCCAAATATGCGTTCGGTGTTCGAAATAGCCAATGTCATAGCTACATGGTGACAAAAAAGGGTATTGAGGTCAACTCGGATAAATTACTAGCAATCTAGGAAATGAAGCTTCTGCCAACCTCAATGAAGTACAGAAACTTGCTGGCCGCATAGCTGTCCTTAGCAGATTCATATCCCACTCACCGAAGCGTAGCCTTCCCTTCTTCAAGGCCTTAAGGAAAGCCAAGGACTTTGCACGGTACGAAACTTGCCAACAAGCCTTCCTGGATCTAATAGCCTACTTGGCCGAACTGCCTTTGCTCACCAAACCCTCACAAGGTGAAACATTATACTTATACCTTGTTGCACATTAGCATGTTGTGAGTCCATGCTTATCAAGGAGGAAGATGGAGTGCAGAAGCCTATATAGTACGTCAGCATGGTATTACACGGCACTGAACAACGCTAGCCTGAGGTAGCAAAGCTAGCATTTGCCTTGGCGACAACTGCTAGGAAATTACGATCTTACTTTTTATTGCATTCTATTATTGTGCGCACTAACACCTCCCTATGAACTACGCTGGGGAAAGTTGAGACTTCAGGTAGGATGATTAAATGGGTTTGTAGAGCTCATCGAGTACGACATATCTTACCAGCCTAGGACAGCCATCAAGGCCCAGGCATTTGTTGAGTTCATGATTGAAACTGCACTTGTTGAGGAAAACAAGGGAACATGGTTACTTGATGTGGATAGTTCCTCCACCTAGGTGGGTAGTGGAGCAGGTATCGTGCTGACTAGCCTAGCAGGAGATAAGTTAGAATTTGCCTTAAGGTTCGACTCCAAAGCCTCGAACAATGAGGCTGAGTACGAAGCCCTCATAGCAGGCATTAAGATGACACTGGACACTGGACACAGGAGCAAGGTATGTAACTGCTTTCTCTGACTCCCAGCTGGTAACCAACCAGGTGGGAGGACATACAATGTCAAAGAAGATCGCATGAAGGAGTACGTCTAGGAAGTATGCGACCTTAACAGCAAGTTGAAGAGCTTCTAGCTCCATCAGATCCCTACACTAAAAACACCAAGGCGAATGATCTTGCTCGGCTGGCTAGCTTCCTGGCCAACTGCAGCACTAGTACCATCACTGTAAGGACCCTCACTAAAGTTACTCCTGACACAAACGTGCATGTCTTGCAGATTAGCACAGATTGGAGGAAACCCCTCATTGATTACCTATAGGAAGAAATCCTTCCTGCTAATGAAAGTGAAGCAACTCGCCTGAGGAGCCAAGCAGCTAGATTTACCTTGCTGGGAGGAATCCTCTATAAGCCAAATTCACCTAGCCCTACCTTCGATGCCTATCAGTAGAGAGGAGGGCAGATCCATTGTACAAGAGATACATGAAGGAGCTTGTCGATCCCATACAAGCGACATGGCCCTTATAGGGAAAGCTTTAAAAGCCGGATATTTTTTGGCCCACTCTAAAAAAGGACGCAATGAACTGGGTGAGAAGGTGTGAGCACTGCCAGAAGCACGCCCCGCTCACCCACGTACCAGCTGAGCCCTTCAAGGCCCTTTTAGCACCCTGCATGTTTTCCCAGAGGGGAACGGACATAGTAGGCCTTTTTACAGGTGCACAAGGACAACGAAAGTTCCTGCTAGTAGCGGTGGACTATTTTAGCAAGTGGGTGGAGGCAGAACCCCTTGCCAAGATTACAGAAAATGAAGTGACCAATTTTTGGTGGAAAAGCATCATTTGTAGGTATGGATTACCTTGTGTTCTTATTCCTGACAATGGTTGTCAGTTTCAGGCCTGAAAAATTCAAGACTGGTGTGCCGACCTAGGCATCCAGCAGCGCTTCACTTTAGTAGCCTACCCTCAAGCCAATGGACAAGTAGAAGTCACAAGTCTGGTGCAAGGCATCAAGACCAGGCTAGAGCAAGCAGGAGGGCAGTCAGTGGACGCCCTGCCCAGTGTGCTATGGTCTTATAGAACCACTCCCAGATCAACTACAGAGGAAACTCCCTTCAATTTGGTGTGTGGCTCAGAAGCCATAATTCCTACTGAAGCAGGGCTAGAATCCTTCATTATACAGCACTACGAGCAGGTGGACAACGATGCCTTGTTGTGGTATGGGAGGATCTCATTGATGAGGTTTGGGAGGATGCCCGAACCTGCATGGAAAGATACAAACAGAAATTAGTAAATGCCTACATCAGAAGGGTGAACAGGAGAGAGTTCCAGGTGGGAGACCTTTGTGTTGAGACGAGTTAGTTCTTAAAGCCAGTAGGGAAACTAGCTCCCAACTAGGAGGGCCTGTACAAGTGAGTCGGATTGTCAAATTCGGGCCTACGAGCTGCAAGGCACATATGGCAAAAAACGCAGGGACCATGGAATGCGTACAACTTCAGGAAGTTTTATTCCTAAAAATCCTGCTCTGTTTGACATCGTAGTCAGATTTATGGAGAGGAGCCATAGAATCCGCTAGGAAATTAAACAAGGTTTGAAAAACTACATAACTGGAATAATCATTTTGACGAGCTCATACGGAGTATGACTCGATCTTGATCGACGTACGTGATCAATGGGAGTAGAAATTATGTTCCAAGGGTTTAGTGTGTAATGTCTTGTTCATCATGAATGAATTCGAGACATTAGCAATCACTAAAACACAACAGTAGATAAGTTGTTTGAGACTCAATCGTGGTTAGACTAATGAGAAAGCTTAGATACTATGAATAAACCATTAAGCCATTCAAGATTTGGTCATGGTGGACTAATGAGAAAGGCTTCGATGTTGAGTATCCCCTACGCCTTAACCCTAGATAAACATGCGATATGTTTACTCGGTACATGAGACCCAATGTTGAGTTTGCTTCTTGCATGACTCAACAGAAATCGGTAATGCACTGAGGGGTTGAAGACAACATTCAAGAACAATCCTTAGCACCTGGATAAGGACTAAAGATGTGTTCTTGATGCACAGTCTGTGGAGAGTTGTTTTGGAAGGCTAAAGCGATACTAGCTTCCAGAGCATAATGAAAAACTGTTAGTCTCAAAGGTATGCACAGTCAGGCTCAATAATGATTATAGTAAACCTATCTCAAGTTTGAAGCATAGATGCCCAAGTCAAGGATGGGAACCGACATCCTATTCCATGTCCTAGACTAAGGGCGGGAGATAGGCGATAGTAGGACCCTACCTGTATGTAACTCGGAGCCTAAATGTTCACACCACATATTCACCTAGTCTCTAGTGCCATGGACCATTGCTAGACAGTCACCCATGGTGACAGACTACTTTGGTTATGAGATAGTAAGAAGTAGGTCCAAGTCTAGCTGAAGGTGAACCTAAAGAGTCACACCAGCTTCGTCGGATGTGATAGGAGTTAATTTGGAATTAATTTCAGGAGAAGGTTATAATTTAATAGGATTAAATTATACTTCTTGGAGATTTAAGCCTTCATGGATTAATTGGATTGATCGGGCTTGAATTCATAAATTGAATTTATGGATTTAATAAGCATGGACTTCCCTTTTAATTAGATTAAAAGGGTGAATTAGTTAGTGGGCTTGGAATATTAAATAGGATTTAATTAGACTCCATTCGACCTTCGGACTATTTAATTTAGAATTAAATAGGCCCATTCCATAAAGCCCATCGAAAATGGATGGACGAGATTTGATTTAGAGGTTTTGAAATGGAGGGCTAGGATTCATCCTAGGATGAGGGTTGACTAGGTCAAATCCTAAGTCAACTAGGATTTGACTAGGTCAAATCCCTAGTTGATTAGGATGTATCTCCTTGGAAGAGGTTGAGTAGGATTAGGAATAATCATTCCTTATAAATACTCAAATCCACACAGTTCAAACACTAATCTCTGCATTTTGCCATCTCCTCTCTCTCTCGCTCTCTCTCTCTCTCTTTCTCTCTCTCTCTCTCTATCTCGTCCACCCTCCCCTACTCTCTCTAGGATTTCCTTTGTTCTTATTGATTCATTTAAGGTAGAACATGAGAGACGTTGATAGCATTAATCAATAGTGTGTATCGATGTCTCTTCGCCCCTAAACAACTTATTGCTAGCACGAGAGTTCGTTACTATCCGGTCAAGCGTGTGGACGATTTAGAGGGTCTGTACATTGAGATCTTGGTGGCAAAACGGGGAACAATGCGTGTAGTCAAACGAAGATGACTACGAGGGTAACGTTTCCTCTTTACGTTTCTTGTTCTACAAATTCTATGGCCTACATGTTGTGTACTTTCTTGAACATGAGATACACCAAATGCGGGGAGAAGCAAGGGCACACCCCTTGATCGGTTATGCATGATTTGATATATGCTTTAATTCTGTGTATTTCGTGCTTTGTGTTTTCTATTTTATTATGCAACTTCCCGTGCTTCTGCCACGCCTCTCCCAAGCCGATCCACAACGTTACAATTACAAAATATGAGAACCACCATTCCAGCTTTCTTGTAATACCATACGGTCGTTCCAAAATATAGTGCAATTGGTAGGGCTATTCTACGAAAACAAATATTAGTTACAATGATCGTTCCAATATTATTTCAATCTAACGATTATATTTTAACGACTATTTTGTAGTCCCAAAAGCCGATGCAAATAAGCTTATAAATATGTGTTGTGTTGTTTCATTTCATTTCGTTTCTTATAATTAACCATGCACGCTCTCAATCTCTTTCTGGTTTTTTGTGCATATGTTGATCTCTTTGAGTTGATTGTCCAGGTAACAACTTGAACCCTTTTTGTTAAGTAAAATGCATTTTAATTATTATAACTTTCTATTTTTTTGTTTGAGTGTTAAGTATTATTAGTGAAAAGTAATAATTAATTTATTGTTGAAATATAATTATATATATGTATGTGTATATGTAGTGATCATCATGATAATTGAGGAGATGGATGTTTGAGAAAACCTCTCGAATAGGAGGGTCTTACGTTGAAGTTTGAGGATGCTCTTAATATTTTTCATAGAATAGTCCAAGTGTCAGCATGGACACATGGATAGAGAGAACATTAGGTGTTGGTGTTCGAAGTGCAAAAAATAAAAGGTTCAAAGAACCTCAAGATGCCAATTTAACTTATATATGTAAGGATTTATGTCGGAATATTATAATTGGACTTTGCATGGTGAGGAGAGGGTGCAAGAGTACTTTGGTGTTGTGAACGCTCCTCTAGTGTAGGATGAGCAAACCCCAGCTGGTCATGAGGATGGTAGTTCGCACTAGGGTGACAATAGATGAATTGGGCCCAAAAGGATTAGTTTTTTATGCAGTCGGTTCGGGTTATTTTCTTCTTACCACGAGGGTGTGCCTGATGATGGTATGAGATCCTGTCCTTCTCATGTCAGTCCTAGTACGTGTTCCGACGGGCGCCCCTATGATTATATGTCAGGATTGTCGGATCGTTTTTCGATGTAGTGCACATCGTTGACCAGCTATTGTGAAGCGGTTGTACCCAATCTCAATTGGCGTAGATTGCTGGACTGGTGAACGTCAAGGCCGAAAATAATTTTTCTAAGAGATATTACGATCAATTGTCCTAGTAGGCTAATCATATATTGCCCCACGATCACAACCTGCCTACCGATTACTACAATACGAAGAACGGTTGCATGTTGTACCCATTGAAAAGATTGATGCTTGTAAACATAACTGCATGTTGTACCGAAAGGACGACATGATCTGGACTACTGTAAGTTTTATGGAGACGCTGGGTACAAGCCGACTAGGGAGCGATACCTCTATCGCCGGAAGTCCCTGTATGCCGTTCTTAGGTACCTGCCGCTTAATCTACGACTGCAGAGGTTGTATGTTTCTGCAACGATTGCAGAGCAAATACACATTAGAGGGGAGGAAGGTTCCATGTGTCATCCATCCGACGCAGAGGCTTGGAGGCATTTCGACCAGACATATCCCAATTTTGCATTAGAGTCCCGTAATGTTAGGCTGAGGCTGTGCACAGACGGGTTTGCGTCGCACGGGCAGTATGGTTGTATGTACTAATGTTGACCGGTTATACTTACACCATGCAATCTCCAATTGGGGATGTGCATGAAGTTTGAGTATATGTTCCTAATGATGGTAATACCTGGCCTGTCTAATTCGAAGTGTTTGAGCAATGTGTAGTTAGGGTTGTTGATCGAGGATTTATTGCAATTGTGGCATATAAGTGTACGAACGAACGACAATACCACGAACCAAGTATTCATGGTGCGCGCAGTGTTGATGTGGACCGTGAACGACCTATCTGCTTATGCGATGGCATCAGGATGGAGTATCGCTGGTGTTATGGTGTGTTCAGTTTGTATAGATGACACACGGGCATTCCATCTGCAGCACGGTAGAAAGCCGTGCTACTTTGACTGCCACAAACAGTTTCTCCCCATAGGACCATCCGTACCACAAGAACAAGTATGCTTTCACTAATAATCGAGTTGAAAGGAAGGTTGCATGTTCGAGGCTGACCGAAGAGCAGATTTGCAATTGGGTTGTAGAGTTTAGTCCTGCAGTTGAAGAATCATTGACACTCTTATCAGGCTATGGTAGCGACCATAAGTAGACGAAGAAAGCATCTTCTGGGATCTTCCATATTGGGCAATGCATCTGATACGGCACAACCTTGATGTCATGCACATTGAGAAGAATGTGTTTGACTACATATTCAACACCATGATGGACATAAAGTGAAAGACTAACGACAATCTGAATACACGGGATAACTTGGAAATTATATGTAATCGGCCAGAGGTTGAGGTGGATGAACAGAGACCGAACGCTATGCCTAAAGTGTGGATGCTCTAACGAAAGAGTAGAAGACAAGGACACATGATTGGATTTGTTGTCTGACATTTTAGTCTCATTTTAGAAAAATTGACAAGGATTTAATGCATGTTTTACAAAAATTATGAAATTTAGTGCACATTTTAGGAAAATTGTGGGATTTAGTACAATTTAGAATACAATTGATTTAATATAATTTATAATAAAAAAAAAGTATTATAATTTTTACTTATATCATTATAATAAAGTTTATAATTATTTTATACATATATAAATAATTAATAGTTTTTAATATTATAATTTTTCAAGTTATAGATCCATGACGATCGGTGGTTCGCCCCCTCAAGGGCGTGGTCGTGGCCCGCCTATTTCTGCTCTCATTGTTGATGCGGAAGCACTCCCACCACCCCACCACCAGAGTCTGCATCTGTACCACAGACCCTACCAGTGGATCCGGCCACAGTTCGGTCATCAGCCATGGGACCGACTAGTTCATAGGCCCCCCATCGGTCGTGAGATGCACCACCACCACCACCAACACCACCAGTGCCACCACCTTCTACACGCCATTATATTAGCCTCTGTGATGCGGGGTAACGTTAAAAAAAAAATCATTAAACTATTTTTATTGAATATTTCTGTTTTTAATATTTAATTATTTTTTTTAGGTCGGACCGAGATTTCCACACAAAGATCCATGCTACTGTGCGCAACCAGCTCTTTTGGTTTGATAATCTAAAGGTAAGAATTGTCCAAATTTTGAATTACGTTTTCAAATGTGAATATTGTTTTTTATCGATTACTTACAATTTATTTTTGACTATGTGAATTTGCAGCTTACGTACTGGTGGGATTGCAACGATGAATCGATATTGAAGGTCTTTAAGTGACAAGCCGGTAAGTTTCTGGGAAAGTTGTTCATGGACACTCGAGCTCAATTGACTCGATCGTTGTGGCTGGCCAATTAGATTTGGCACCAGATCCTGGAGTACTGGGCAAGCTTAGACTTTAAGGCTGCCTCGGCAAAAAATAAGGCCAATCGGGCGGTCAACCTGGCAACAACAGCTACCGTCTACCGTGGAGGATCATCCTCCTTTGGCCAGCATAATTAGAAGATGGTATGTTTCTTCTTTATTTTTATATTTTAATGCTTTTCTCATATTATTTTCGATTCTTGGACAGGAGGCACAACTCGTTCGCCCTGTCAAGCAGATAGAGGTGTTCTCCAAAGTCTATAAAAGGAAGGAGGACGGGCAATGGAGTGGCCCGAGCGTAGAGGAGGTGGTGGTAAGTAGTTTTGTAGTTATAATTTATTGTTTTCAATTGAAATTAAATTTTTTACTAATCACCTAATTTATTTCGCAAAAGACGTTCCATAGGATGATGGAGGACCAACAAAGCCCAGCATCGAAGATCAGCAAAATCCTCCATCATCTTCTCAAGGCTCGATGGCCATGACCGAGCAACAACTATGGATGTCTACAGTGGGTGGTCGGAAGAGGGGTTGTGTATTTGATTTTGATTTTGAGGCCCACAACATGATTGCTGGACCATCACAACCCAACTACTCTCATATGTTGGCATCGTCCCGCCACTGCGACGCCCTGACCTCAAGGAACGAGGAGTTGCTGGAGCATTGGGCGACCACCTGTCCTGCCCCTCCGCTGCCCTAATTGTCCCAGCCTCTAGGTGATCCGTCGGCTCTCGACGACAAGGCACAAGACGGTACGGACTCTGTCGACGGCGAGGGCGATCTAGATTAGGGCTTTTTTTCCTTTATTTATTATAAAAATTGTATGGATATAAATACGATTTTTAAACACTATTTTTTATTTATTTTTAATTATATTGTTACTATTTTCTTTCTAGATAATTTATTTAAAATGTTTCGCATTTAAGAAATTCAACAAAATGTTAGTAGCTAAAAATCTAAAGAAAATATTACAAAAATATATATCATAATAATTTAAATATAAATAAAATATATAATAAAATACTAAATTTGTAAAGGCCTATGTAACGATTTTTTTAGTACACTTCACCAGGATACAACCTCAAAATAATTACAAACACCGTTCCAATCATATTACAAAGTCGTCACAAATATCAGCATAAAAACTGTTCCTATTTGTGATACAATGTTTGTTACAAAATCGTTGAAAACGTCGTTTCTAAACCAAGAACAAAAACTAGTTTAGAAGTCGTTACAACAACTATCACAAAATAAAGTACACACTACGTACACAAAAGGAGTCACAACAACCATTACAAATAATAGGTCAACGGCGATTAAAAAACCATTTTACAGACCATTCCAATAGATATATCGACTTATAACAAATACCGTTACGATAGCCGTTTAAAAATATGTCCAATAATTTCAATTGTTGCCGTCCTAAACAAAGTCGTCAATTTCTACATCTGGTTAATGATTGTTGGCTTCCATTATCAGTACAAAATCTGGTACAATTAGTTACGGCTTATTCTTGAGCCGTTACAAATTTTTTGTAACACCTACCTGAGTAACAGAAGGCTGGTTGTTACAGAGGTTGTTCCAAATTTGTTAAATATGTTACAAATTTAAAATTGGACGTTCCAATAAAATATTTTTTTGTAGTGCTTGTGCGCACGCTGATTGCACGTACCTCGGTTATCAACATTTTGTGGGAACTTGGACTCTCGGGGCAACATTTCTTATGCTTTCAACAACTTCTACGAGAAGAGCAATCAGTTTGACAAAGCCTGCAAATTCTCGGGTCTTGGGACGATCTCGAAAGCAAACCCTTCGGTTCGAAATTGCAGGTTCAATATCATGATCAAGTTTATTATGGTGATGCAGGAAGGACTCCAGGGTGTATTGGGAAGAAATTGGCTTTGGTAACTTAGTCTAACTATCTTTTTGTTGAGTAATTTGTGATTTCATATGTTGTTGTAGAGAACTTTGCTCACATAGAAGTTGAAAACTAGCATATTTTTTTAGCTTGTGCATATTTTGTTGAGCAATTGGCCTACAATGAAGGCAGCAAAAGTCATCTAGCATACCAAAGTTGTTAAACAACAATATTTTAGCTTATGCATGATAGTCTATCTTTATGGCCTCCCCTTGATAAACTCCAAATAGAGGCGGTTTTCTTATGGACAATCTGCAAATAGCATGGCAATAAGAAAAAATTTAGATTAGTATCTATGAGTTTATTACTAATGCACTCCTAACATCATGTGGGGCAAGGAGGTTGGAGGGAGCGTCGCGAGCAATGATGGCGGCGGGCGGGGGAATCATCAAGTAGGAAGAGGGAGGAATGGGAGAGAAAGGGAGACAGGTGAAAATTGCCAAGGCATGCTTATATAATTATTATTTTTTGTGTGTGAGGGGCACCCTATTGCAAAATTCGTGTCAAAGTGGTCACAAATAAATAAAAACGACCTTGTTCAAACTGCTAGCACATGAAGTGTTTGCGAGGGTTACCCGTCGGAAAATCCATCACAAACAACATCATTTTCAAAAACCTGTCACAAAAATTCTCCCAAATCACAAAAATCCATCCCTAATTTATTGCATATTATTTTCAAAAATTAAAAAAAAAAACAAAAAAAATCCATTCCGCATAGTTAAGTGGTCACAGAAAGTAATAAATTTGTAATCGAACACATTGAATGGCATATGAAAATAATTATTGTCATTTTCATATGTTTATGATACACTACAAAGAAAAAACAGGATTTCGAGCGGATACTATGGCATTCTTATTATGATGGTCATTGGAAATATTGAGTAACAGAATCACGCCGCTGATGTCACATTACTCTTATGTTCAATGCTTTAGTGTTGGAACAGCAATTTCATTACTACAATCGATCCAATATTTGTGTTACAAGTTTTGTTTCTATCACCGTGCCAAAAGCGAAACGGTAAAATGTTGTAACACAGTTTCGAATGATTTTTTGATAATTATAACGACACGCCAATGGCAAATTAGTACCATTCTAAATTTCCAATGCCCGTTGAAATATGAGAACGTGAACAAAATCATTCCAAAATGAGGTACAATTTGAGACGGTTTCAGTCCTTAGAAATTCTAGTATTACAATACCCGTTCTTAAGTATGGTATTTGTGGGATGTATTTTGTGTTCCACGTACCATTCCAAAACGAGTTACAATTTACCATGACTTTAATAGATAAAAAATTTATTATAAGACCAGTTCCAAATACAATACAACGACTATTTTTGCATTCGAGATCCTGTGCCAGACCCTATTCCTAAATGTGGTGCAACGGCTATATTCTAATGGCTATTTGTGGAGTTCCAAGGCCCATTCTAGAATTTCTTATATATATGTTGCTTTCATTTCATTTCATCTCACTCTCTCTCTTGTATTCTTATACAACTGGTACTAAATTTCATCAATCTCTCTCTATTATCCGTTCATCTTTGAAGCTATTTTAGTTAGGTAACAACTTGAACCCTTTTTTGTTCAATTAAAATGCATGCGGTTAATTGGTTTTATTTGTTTTACTTTTGTCAATTAAAATGCATGTCCGTAATGATATATACATATATATGTATGTATGTGTAGGACTCATTATGTTAAGACAGTTGAGGAGATGGATGTATGAGAAGAACCTCCTGAATAGGGCGAATCTTCCGCCGGAGTTTGAGGATGGTATTACTGCATTTCTAGAATGGGCCAAGTCTCAGCACATATATATGGACGGCGAGAAGATTAAGAGCCCGTGTCGGGAGTGCAAAATTGAAATTTTTAGGACATCGGATGAGATAAATTTTGACTTGTGTGTGAGGGTTTACACCAAAGTATTATAATTGGACTTCGGGGGAGGAGTTCCAGCTGCAGGGAAGGGGTTGAGGTGAGAGCTCCGGCAGCGGAGGGGGTGAGAACGGCCTCTTCTCTCTTATATATACATATAGATCGTTTCGCATTTTCGTTCTTTAGCTTTCTAGGTCGCATTTTGGTCCTGCATCTTTTGAATTTTTGTGGTTTCAGTGTTTTGTTCTGACCGAGTTCACCCTTCTAGCCGAAAAAGTACATGTACATGTCATGTGACCTTTTAAAATTGGGATTGCTATTTCTATTGGCTCATTTTTGCGTTCAAACAACAAAGCTCGACAGGTGGTAGCAGAAGCCGTGAAAGTTACGTTCGATCTTTTTCTCATGATATTGTCCTCTTAATTGCTTATTTTTGGTTTATGACTAATTAACATTATTGTAATAACTAGACAAGAAGCTTCTTTAGAAAGGACTATATATATTCAAGCTATTTATGAATACAATTAATGCAGTAAGTTATTTTCTACATCAGATTCTTTCAGAAAGGGCAAAAGGTAAAAGAATTCTTTAGCATATTGATAAAAATTAATAAAAAAAATTCATAATCTGTACATATTATTGCGGCATTGTAATAAGCCATTTATGTTTGCTAAATACTTTATTACATATTTTGTTGTTCGAAGTTGTTGTATATTAAGTATTTTGCAAACATAAATGGCTGATTACGAAACTGCATAGATTGATGGATTTTCCTAATTAATTTTCATCAATATTATGAAGGATTTGTTTAGCTTTTTTTCCCTTTCTGGAGGATACGATGTAGAAAATAGTTTACTACATTGCATTCATAGATAGCTTGAATGTATATAATCCTTTCTGCAAAAGCTTATTTTCTAATTATTGCAATAGTATTAATTAAACATAAACCAAAAAGGAACAAATTTAGAGAAAAATATCATGAGAAAAAAGACAGAGAGCGTAACCTACAGGGCTTTTTGTATTATTTCTTATTTTTACACAACCTGTAGGGCTTCTGCTATCACTTGTCGGGCTTTCTTGTCGGGCTTTGAGTGGGCATGGTTTTGAAGAAGGGAAGAATAAGCCCTTGGCGGGACAACCCTTCAAATATCGAACCAAATGCAAAGCCGCATCAAGATGTTGCTGATAAAGTCTTTGAACAAATTGGTTCAATTGTTGAGCACCATGCGATATATGTGGCCTACTAAAGCCCATATATAGTAGTCTTCCCGCCAAGCGTTGAAATGGTTCTTGATCAGAAAGGGAAGCGTCGACATATGACACAAGCTTAGTCATGAAAAGAAGTGGAGCACAAGCACTCTTCGCCTCATTTAGTTGGTGTCTGCAATAATGTCCAAGATATAACTTCATTGGGAGATGAATGTCTTTGCAGCAGACATTGTGATCTCAACGCCAATGACATATTTGGAATGACCCAAATCTTTAATCCGAAACAATTCATGAAGAGAAGTTTTACGACAATGATATCATCCCCTGAGGAACCAAAATGAGTGTAGCGTCTATATCTATAGACAAGCATAACGAACTGGCTATGAGCAGTGTGTTTAGTAAACAAGCTTCAGTTTTGTGTGTAAACTCGTGACTCCACTAACATGAAGCTTCTTCCAAACCATTGAGGGGTCATCTCAATTAGCAGACCTGCCACTACAAAAAATTATCATTATATGTGACCAAATTTATTCTAGAAAACTTTTTTGTCACATAATATCATATATAGTGACGAAATATTATTTTGTCACATTATATATTACATATTGCGATGAATTTTCTTCCTCATAATAGTACATTTTTTTTGTGAGGAATCGTGATCTTTGTTACAAAAATAATTTATTTCCTCATAATAAAAATTAATATAATATGCAAACAAATATTTCCTCATAGAAAATATAGAAAGATAAAGAAAACTCTATATTGCCGGTGGAATTATCTTTTCCTAAAAAATTTTATTTTTATTTTTCTATTTTCTTCTTTTTTCTTACACTTTAAATGAGGAACTAAAGTTGTTGCATTTTTCACCAAACCCTAATTTAATTAAACTACGATATTTTAGTGTATTTCTCTTCTCATCAATTTTATAACTAATTTTAACTGTGAAGATCTCTTCATCTTCTTTTTTGACTCAAGCTTTCTTCTATCGATACCACCGTCATAATCAATGTTCCTTTGTTAATTAATTAATTTGTTAACTAAATTGTTAAACCGACACATTCTCTTCTCGCTTCATCTATTTTCGTTTGTATAATTGATTTTCTACTTAGGAGTGAGCTATTTCGAACACTAATATTTCTTATGGTTTCCTCACAACTATTGTTTTTGTATTAATTTGAAGTTCAATTATTTTTTAAATTTCAAATATGGGATGGATATATTTTTGGGGGGTTCGTTTCTGCTAGGAACATGAATGTTATTTGTTCCACTTCCCCTTTCATTCTCAACTTGAAAGTTCTGTAAGTTACGATACGGTTTCATGGAGAATGATTCTACAATTTTTTCCCTTCAGTTTTCTCTACAACAAAAGCTAGAAAGGAATAAAACATATAACAACTAATTTGGGCGAGTTTTCAAAGTTGATAGGCATTATGATGTTACTTTCGATCAAATTTTTATTATCATTGTGAAATTAGAGAAACTTAAAGAAAAACCTAACAAGTTATATGACTAAAATGCCAAGTGACTATAATTACAAAACTAAAAATATTATTAAATCTAATACAAAAGTGGAACCTCGAGCAAAGTTTGAAAGAGCTCACAATTAGTATGGTTCACATAGAAAATTCGGAGGAAGGAAATTAGAGAGCTTCATGGGCAAAATTACATTTTCTCCCCACATGATAGGGTTAGTCCATTGTTTTATGCAAATTTTAAAATAATTCCAAACTTTTATGTTTTTCAATACATTTAGTCCCACCCCCAAACTTTCATGACAAATAGACAACAACCAAACTTGATATGTACCTGGTTGTTATTGTTCGACAAAAATGATTTTGGGATCAAAAGTTTATACCCCCCAATCCTATGGGACCTTTAATACAATTTTTTTCATTAATTGCCTTACTTTATATTTAATCATCAAAATGATACACTTATTTTGTTTAACCATCAAATGATAGTCACAACATGAATGATCTTAAACAACAATGGAAGTCGAATTAGGCTTATTAAAAAAATATTGTTGCAGTCATTCGGTATGTGGATCTTATAAGTCCGTGATGGAAAACTTCGAAGCTCAACCATTTGGTCAACATTTAAAACAGAACTTGTAGCTATACCTAGTGTTCTAACCATTATATGTATCTAAAAATACATGTAGGTAATTTTAGTATATTTATAGTGGTACGAAAAGTTAATTATCAATAAGCTTTTTACCTACACACTTAAGAAATTAAGCTTAAATCCAAGATTAATAGATAATATATTTTGCAAAATGCATGATATCCATACCTTTTTAAGCTCAAGAAAAAGTGAATAAATTGATGAAAAAGGAATGAAGAGTCAACGAATAATAGCTAGGCAGGGGAAAAATGTATTTTTCGTCCCACATGAAAGGGGGTCTATACTTTTGGTCAACATAGTCGCCACATGAAGGACTAGTCATTTGCCTTCTATTTTTTATTTTTTTTAAAGCTGGAACTAAATGTGTGGAAAAAGTCCAATCTCGGACCTTTTGAAAAATGATGTAAAGGGAAGACCAAAAACATCGACTGTAGAAGATGACATTTAGTCCTCGCCCGTCCACGGGCACCTCTTCGAGTTAATAACCAAATTCTCGTCTTAGACCTAGAGCTATGCAGTGTGAAAGAGAAAGTATAGTTGGTTGTCGGAGTTCCTCTGAGCACACAAGACAGAGTACCGTCCGGGGTTTCGATTTCCTAAACTCTTCCGACTGAATATGATAAAGCCTATAAAACAACGAGCTACTATGATTTCTTCATTATAGATTGAGATCTTCTTCGAACTTGATGCGCAAATAGATAGAATAGCAGCAAATAGCATCTTTCTCTAGGCAGCTAAAGAAGAGCTAGAGCGGCAAGCAGTAAGTGAACTGGCTCTCGAGTTAGAGGCAGGAATGTACATTTTGGGTTGGATTTTGCAATGATTTTACGATGGATGATGTCATCACATCTCTTAGAACCAATCGACAAGATTTCGGACATACAACCGTTCATTTGGGACATAAAACCTATGACAAATATAGACTTATCACAATTTATGGCCAAAACTGTCCCAAAAAGTGACGCATCCTATATTTGGGAAATTTATTTTTCGACAGACCACGTCTGTCTCAAATTATTAGGAGGGGAGAATTGTGACGCCCACAAATTTTTAATCATAATTATGGGGTTAATTAGTAATTATTTAAGAAAAATTAGTTAATTAGTAGGTATATTATAGATTAAATTGTGATCATATTAAGACTTAAACGGAGTGAATTGGAGCTTTATATAATATTTGGGAGCAAATTATATTAATTAAGAAATTAGAAAAGACGTAATAGGTATTTTGAAAAAGTTTATTAAAATTTTTAAAAAAAAAATAGTAAAATAATATTAAGTATAGATAAAGATGGGTGCTGATGCACCCATCCATTTAAATAAAGACACACGCACACACACACACACATTTCACTAAACACACCAAAAACAAACAGAGTTCGGCGAAAGATTTCGGTAAGAAATAATTTTATTTTAATTAGTTTTAATTTATATAATGATATTATTTAATAAGTGCATTTATTAAATGTGTTTATACTATTCGATTTAGTGTTTAACCGGAGAATTTTATGAAATTGAGTATTTATAATTAGTGCCTGGTTAAATGTCTCAATTGAATTAGGAGTGTTATAATTAATGGCTTAAACTGCTTAATTTACTAGATTTAATAATTTCTACAATTGATTGGCTTAGTTTAATCGGGTTGAAAATTTTATTTGAGAAATATTATAGAATATATTTGAAAATATTATATTTAGTAAAGATAAGTATATTTTGAGATAAATATAATCCAAGAATTGTTATTATGAGTGGTAGTTATAATAGGATGAGGGGTTTAATGAAATATTGAGATATTGGTGAAAGATATATATAATTACTATTTAATGTTTTATTTAGAAATTACGATAGTTTTGATGTGTTGATTATATGCATTATAACTTATTATAGAATAAGGGGATAAGGTGAATGATTGAGCAACTCCCTACGTACAAGTAGATCGTTGTAAGTCGAGGTAAGTAAATAATTAGTGCTACTTATATATGTTCTTTATTTCTATTAGTGTGTACATAAATAATTAGTATTATCTATATATGTTTCACTTCTTAGTGATATTACTTTTATGTGAGCCGATGATTCGTGCTAGCACTAATATATTTTGAATTGTACGAGTGGTTGATGATTACTTTGAATGATTATATCGTGAAAGTGAAATGAGGAAACCTATTGAGATATGTTATGTGCTTGTACGTGAAATATGCTACTATGTGGTTTTATGTGGCTAGTTGGCTTACAAGAACGGTGATATGTGGAATCGAGGGAGTGATGGAAATTAAATGTAATTATAATATGATTACCCCTTGATGTTGTTGAATAGCCTATGTGGCAAAATGATGTGAAAAGAGCTATGATGCGATGTGAAAAGAGCTATGATGCGAAATAAAAGAGCTATAATGCGAAATGAGATTGATGAGTCTGTGTGGCATGCCAAGGGGATTCATGTATATATATGTGAATGAATAGTAAGGTTGAGTTGGTGGAGAAAAACACTATATCACCTTTCTGGTAAGCTAACTAGGAAAAGACAAGTTTGATTGGTTATCGTGTTATGGGATGACTACGTGGAGAAATAAAATGAAATGTGCTTGATCAAGTTGATTATATTTTATATACATCGCTTGTTTTTGTCTTGTTGATATAATTGAAGTGCGTGTATAGTTGGTGCCGATTTTTTACTTATTGAGTTGCAGGCTCATCCCTCGGCTAACATTTTTCAGGTGTAGATTTTGCTATGCCTATTCACGACAACTAGGTCCATGGTTTACATTCCAGTTCGGTCGGGCCAGTATGCGGTTTTCTCCTTATCATAAATGGAAATAGAATTCACATTTTGGATGAAAAGCGAGAATAGCATGTGAACAAATTATAACAGTTCCATTTTGACGTACTAGATATATATATCTGTGATTTTTTGGATGAGATGATAGATATGCTTGTTGTAATGATGAGGCTACGTGTAGTTATACTCAGTAGCGACTAGATTATGTGCATAATTACATATATAATCAGGATTTATATTAAGTGTGACATTTAGGAAATATACAGTCGTAGTGTCGTTAGTGGGTGCTATAATACATGTAGTTAAATTCTATGATTTATAAGTCGTCTATTGTTAAATAAATTTTGTAAAATATTTTTTTACATCCTGTTCGCTTTATGACGAGGACGAGGGGGATGAAAGTTTTCGATGACTACGAGACAGAAGAAGACAATAATTGAATATCTAGTGTATGCGTGTATACATGTAGTTAAATTCTATGATTTATAAGTCGTCTATTGTTAAATAAATTTTGTAAAATATTTTTTTTAAAAAAAAACAAATTTTGAGATAGATTTTTAAGAAAAATCAGTCTCAAAATCCGTCTCTAATTTGAATAATTTTATCATAAATTTGTAAATTTGGGCATAAATTTGTGGGGCAATTTAAAATTTGGGATGGAATACTTTTTAAAATACCCTTCCCCATGTAAACAATAGGTGAAAATTTAAAAAGTTTGGTGGAAAGGAAATTTCAAAAACTGTTTCAAAATTCACATTTTGGATTAAAAGCGAGAATAGCATGTGAACAAATTATAACAGTTCCATTTTGACGTACTAGATATATATATCTGTGATTTTGTGGATGAGATGATAGATATGCTTGTTGTAATGATGAGGCTACGTGTAATTATACTCAGTAGGGACTAGATTATGTGCATAATTACATATATAATCAGGGTTTACATTAAGTGTGACATTTAGGAAAGATACAGTTGTAGTGTCGTTAGTGGGTGCTACATTTGATGGTATCAGAGCAGGGATTAGATTCTCTGGGGTTATTTGATAATATGTGGTATTATACTTAACATATATATTATGAGTCTAATTATACATATGCATTTCATATAGGATGGAAGCGCCAGGTGAAAACGCTGCTGGCCCAACTGAGTCATTAGAGTCTGTACAGGGTCATGATCATGCATCTGAACATCAGGGGTTAGAAGCCCCGAATAGAAATGTTCCCCAACCAGAAGTGAATTCTTTTATGCAACAATTCCTAGAGTTTATGCAGAGGATGGCTCCACAACCACAACCCCAACCCCAACCACAAGAGGTAGTTATTGATAAAAACTATGAGATAGTTAGAAGGCAGGGTGCGAAAGTATTTGCTGGTACAACTGATCCTGCAGAAGCAGAAGAATGGTTGAGGAATACAGAAAGAGTTCTAGACAGAATTGAATGCACTTCTGAACAAAAGTTGAGGTATGCGGTGTCTTTATTGGAGAAAGATGCGTTGGATTGGTGGGAAACTGTTCCAGGGAGTAGGAATCGACCAATCACTTTAACATGGAATGACTTCTTGAGAGAATTTGCTGAGAAATACACTCCACCGATCTACAGAAACAGTAAGAAAGTTGAATATCTTGAGTTAAAGCAAAATGATTTGTCTGTCGCTGAGTATGAGCTGCAATTTGTGAGGCTGTCAAAATATGCTCCAGAATAGGTAAGTACTGATGAATTGAGACGAGACCGATTTGAGAGAGGCTTGAGGCTTGAGATACGAGAGAAGATAGCAATTAAACCTCCGAGTTACAGTGCACTTTTGGAAGTAGCATTGAGAGCTGAAGAGACATCCATGAAAAGGAATTCCGCTGAATCTAAACGGAAGAAGTGGACAGGTAATCCTAACTTTATAGGCGGACCAAGTGGTGCAGTTTCTTTTAAGAGTTCTGGTTTTTAGAGAGGTGGGTACAGAGGCTGAGGAATGAGTCAAACTAATAGGTCTCCATCAGTGTCTTTGAGTAGAGGCGGGTCTACCTCAATCGGATTTGGGGGAAGACAAGGTCCAACCAGATTGTTTAGTGGAAGGTCTATTCCTTCGTGCACGAATTGCGGTAGAAAACACACCGGTGAATGTTGGGGAGTCCAACCAATCATATGTTATCGTTGCCACCAACCAGGGCATATTGTCAGGGATTGTCCTACGTGGAGAGTTGACGCTAGTGGATCCCAGATTTCAGGACCAAGTAGTGTGGGGGAAAATGTGCAACGGGCTAGTATAAGTAGAGGTCGAGGAAGAGGTGGTCGAGGTAGCGGGACTATTTCTACAACATCGACTGGACAGAGTAGTCAATCTCAACCACAAGCAAGGGTGTATGCCATCACCAGGGAACAAGCTCCTACTGCACCTGAGGTTATTACTGGTTCCTTTTCTATTTGCAATTCTGGTGCGTATGTGTTAATTGATCCAGGATCTACTTGTTCATTTATATCACATGATTTTGCATCACGTGTGCATGCTGGTATTGAACTGTTAGGGCATGACTTATGCGTATCTATGCCTGCTGGTAGGGTTATACTTGTTAACACAGTAGTGAGATCTTGTCCAATAGTAGTGGATAGTATCACACTATATGCAGATTTGGTTGTAATAAACCTTAAGGAGTTTAACGTTATTCTGGGAATGGATTGGTTATCTAGTAATCATGCTTTGGTGGATTGTCAAACAAAAGAGGTGGTTGTAGAAATCAATGGGCAGATGAAGACGGTTATAGTGGGAGAAAGATTAGTTATACCTAACTGTTTAATTTCTGCTATGACTGCGTTGAATTTAATTAAAGAAGGGTGTGAAGCATATCTAGCTAGTGTACGTGATACTACGAAGGTCAGTCCGGGTGTGTCAGATATTCCAGTAGTCAGGGAATTTCCTGATGTTTTTCCAGAAGAATTACCTGGGTTACCACCTCATCGAGAAGTGGATTTTGAAATAGAAACTATTCTTGGGGCAGCACCTATTTCGATTGCACCATATAGAATGGCTCCGCTAGAATTGAAAGAATTAAAGAAGCAATTAGAAGAGTTATTGGATAAGGGGTTTAGACGACCAAGTATTTCGCCTTAGGGAGCACCAGTATTATTCGTAAAGAAGAAGGATGGGAGTATGAGATTATGTGTTGATTATAGACAGTTGAATCGGATTACAATTAAGAACAAGTATCCTCTGCCACGGATAGATGATCTACTTGATCAACTGAAGGGTGCAACAGTGTTTTCTAGAATTGATTTGGGATCAGGTTATTGGCAACTGCGGATTGAAGAAGGATCTATTCCAAAGACAGCTTTTCGAACCAGGTATGGTCATTATGAATTTGTTGTTATGCCATTTGGGTTAACAAATGCCCCTGTCGCTTTCATGTCGTTAATGAACAAAACCTTACAGCCATTCCTTGATCAATTTGTGATTGTGTTTATTAATGATATTTTGATATACTCTAGTAGTCACGAGGAATATGAATAACATTTAAGGACAGTTTTACAAATTTTGAAAGAAAAGCAACTGTATGCTAAATTTAGCAAATGTGAATTTTGGATGGAGGAGATTGCTTTCTTAGGGCATGTTGTTTCGAAGCAAGGGGTACAACCTGATCCAGCAAAAGTTAAGGCTATTTTGGAGTGCGAGCCACATAAAAATGCATCGGAAGTTCGCAGTTTTCTAGGATTGGCTGGGTATTATAGAAGATTTGTGAAAGATTTCTCTGTGATTGCGAGACCCCTGACGAATCTGTTAAAGAAGAATGCATCATTCAATTGGAACAACATGTGTGATCAGAGTTTTGAAGAGTTAAAGAAAAGACTTACCTCAGCACCTATTCTTGCATTGCCATCTAGGAATGGAGGATATGTGGTATATACTGATGCTTCACGACAAGGACTCGGATGTGTTTTGATGCAACATGGAAGGGTTATAGCTTATGCTTCGAGGCCGCATGAATTGAACTATCCGACCCATGATCTGGAATTGGCAGCGATTGTGCATGCATTGAAAATCTGGAGGCATTATCTGTATGGAGAGACGTTTCAAATATTTACAGATCATAAAAGTTTAAAATATATTCCAATGCAGAAAGAGTTGAATTTGAGGAAAAGAAGGTGGATCGAGCTGTTGAAGGACTACGATTGTACTATTGATTATCACCCCGGAAAAGCAAATGTAGTTGCAGATGCGTTGAGTAGAAAGACGGTGGACCAATTATCAGGTATGATTTGCTATAATGTGGAGTATTTAGCTGCCCTCAGGGCAATAAATGTGAGTTTTTAGCGTTGGTGATGATCTTTTACTTGCCACTCTTCAAGTGAAGCCCTCCCTTAGGGACAAAGTTAAGAATGCACAGAATAATGATCCGTACTTGCAGAAAATGAAAGCCAAGGTGCAAGAAGGAAAGAACGATCAATTGGTAATACAAGAAGATGGTATGTTATTAAATGGGAAGCGTATGTGTGTGCCGAATGTAGAGGAATTGAGAACGGAGATTATGCACGAGGCGCACTATGCACCATATGCGATGCATCCTGGCAGTACCAAGATGTATCGAAATTTGAGACCCTACTATTGGTGGCCAACCATGAAGAAAGATGTTGCAGAGTTTGTGGCCAGATGTTTAACTTGTCAGCAAGTTAAAACAAAACACCAAGCACCAGCCGGTAAGCTTCATCCTTTATCTATACCTGAATGGAAATGGGAAAAGATTACTATGGATTTTATCATTGGACTACCACGTACGTTCAGGAGACATGATGCTATTTGGGTGATCGTGGATAGATTGACTAAATCGGCTCACTTTTTGCCAGTAAGACAAAATGATTCTTTGGATAAGTTGGCTGAGTTGTACGTTTCAGAAATTGTGAGATTACATGGGGTTCCTACTTCTATAGTCTCCGACAGAGATCCTCGGTTTACGTCTCATTTTTGGGGAAGCTTGCAAAGGGCATTAGGTACAAGCTTACACTTCAGTACGACATTTCATCCTCAGAGAGATGGACAATCAGAAAGAACTATTCAGACGTTAGAGGACATGATGAGAGCCTGCGTGATTGAGTTCAGAGGACACTGGTATGATCATTTACCATTGATGGAATTTGCATATAATAACAGTTTTCATTCTAGTATTGGTATGGCTCCGTATGAAACTATGTATGGAAGAAAATGCCGGAGTCCAATTTGTTGGGACGTTGAGGGATTAAGACAACTTGAGGGGCCCGAATTAGTCCAAGAAACAGTGGATAAGATACAAACAGTCAAAAAATGTTTGAAGGCAGCTCAAGATCGGCAGAAAAGTTATGTTGACAAACATCGCAGGGAGATGGAATATGAGGTGGGAGAGAAAGCTTTTCTGAAAGTATCACCATGGAGGGGAATCTTAAGATTCGGTAAGCAAGGAAAGTTAAGTCCGAGATATATTGGGCCGTATGAAATAATCGAGAGAGTTGGACCACTAGCTTATCGATTCGCATTACCAGCAGAGTTGTCTCAGATACATGATGTGTTCCATGTGTCCATGTTACGTCGATATCGATCTGATCCTAGTCACATCTTGCGTGAACCAGAGATAGAAATACCAGAGGGATTAACGTACATAGACGAACCAATATAAATTTTGGATCGGAGTATAAAGAAGTTGAGGAATAAAGAAATACCTATGGTGAAGGTAAAATGGAGTCATCACTCTCCCCGAGAAGCCACTTGGGAGGTTGAGCAGAGTATGAGAGAGAAGTATCCATATATATTCTTTGAGCCAGTACGTTAATTAAATTTCGCGGACGAAATTTTTATAAGGAGGGGAGAATTGTGATGCCCACAAACTTTTAATCATAATTATGGTTAGAAAGGACGTAATGGGTATTTTGAAACAGTTTATTAAAATTTTTAAAAAAAAATAGTAAAATAATATTAAGTATAGATAAAGATGGGTGCTGATGCACCCATCCATTTAAATAAAGACACACGCACACACACACATTCCACTAAACACACCAAAAACAAACAGAGTTCGGCGAAAGATTTTGGTAAGAAATAATTTTATTTTAATTAGTTTTAATTTATATAATGATATTATTTAATAAGTGCATTTATTAAATGTGGTTTATACTATTCGATTTAGTGTTTAACCGGAGAATTTTATGAAATTGAGTATTTATAATTAATGCCTGGTTAAATGTCTCAATTGAATTAGGGGTGTTATAATTAATGGCTTAAACTGCTTAATTTACTAGATTTAATAATTTCTACAATTGATTGGCTTAGTTTAATCGGGTTGAAAATTTTATTTGAGAAATATTATAGAATATATTTGAAAATATTATATTTAGTAAAGATAAGTATATTTTGAGATAAATATAATCCAAGAATTGTTATTATGAGTGGTAGTTATAATAGAATGAGGGGTTTAATGAAATATTGAGATATTGGTGAAAGATATATATAATTACTATTTAATATTTTATTTAGAAATTACGATAGTTTTGATGTGTTGATTATATGCATTATAACTTATTATAGGATAAGGGGGATAAGGTGAATGATTGAGCAACTCCCTACGTACAAGTAGATCGTTGTAAGTCGAGGTAAGTAAATAATTAGTGCTACTTATATATGTTCTTTATTTCTATTAGTGTGTACGTAAATAATTAGTATTATCTATATATGTTTCACTTCTTAGTGATATTACTTTTATGTGAGCCGATGATTCGTGCTAGCACTAATATATTTGAATTGTACGAGTGGTTGATGATTACTTTGAATGATTATGTCGTGAAAGTGAAATGGGGAAACCTATTGAGATATATTATGTGCTTGTACGTGAAATATGCTACTATGTGGTTTAATGTGGCTAGTTGGCTTACAAGAACGGTGATATGTGGAATCGAGGGAGTGATGGAAATTAAATGTAATTATAATATGAATACCCCTTGATGTTGTTGAATAGCCTATGTGGCAAAATGATGTGAAAAGAGCTATGATGCGATGTGAAAAGAGCTATGATGCGAAATAAAAGAGCTATAATGCGAAATGAGATTGATGAGTCTGTGTGGCATGCCAAGGGGATTCATGTATATATATGTGAATGAATAGTGAGGTTGAGTTGGTGGAGAAAAACACTATATCACCTTTCTGGTAAGCCAACTAGGAAAAGACAAGTTTGATTGGTTATCGTGTTATGGGATGACTACGTGGAGAAATAAAATGAAATGTGCTTGATCAAGTTGATTATATTTTATATACGTCGCTTGTTTTTGTCTTGTTGATATAATGAAGTGCGTGTATAGTTGGTGCCGATTTTTTACTTATTGAGTTGCAGGCTCATCCCTCGGCTAACATTTTTCAGGTGTAGATTTTGCTGTGCCTATTCACGACAACTAGGTCCACGGTTTACATTCCAGTTCGGTCGGGCCAGTATGCGGTTTTCTCCTTATCATAAATGAAAATAGAATTCACATTTTGGATTAAAAGCGAGAATAACATGTGAACAAATTATAACAGTTCCATTTTGACGTACTAGATTATGTGCATAATTACATATATAATCAGGGTTTACATTAAGTGTGACATTTAGGAAAGATACAGTCGTAGTGTCGTTAGTGGGTGCTACAATACATGTAGTTAAATTCTATGATTTATAAGTCGTCTATTGTTAAATAAATTTTGTAAAATATTTTTTTACATCCTGTTCGCTTTATGACGAGGACTAGGAGGATGAAAGTTTTCGATGACTACGAGACAGAAGAAGACAATAATTGAATATCTAGTGTATGCGTGTATACATGTAGTTAAATTCTATGATTTATAAGTCGTCTATTGTTAAATAAATTTTGTAAAATATTTTTTTAAAAAAAAAAAACAAATTTTGAGATAGATTTTTAAGAAAAATCAGTCTCAAAACCCGTCTCTAATTTGAATAATTTTGTCATAAATTTGTAAATTTGGGCATAAATTTGTGGGGCAATTTGAAATTTGGGATGGAATACTTTTAAAATACCTGTCCCCATGTAAACAATAGGTGAAAATTTAAAAAGTTTGGTGGAAAGGAAATTTCAAAAACTGTTTCAAAATGGGTCCTTAACGTGTACTAAAATTCAGTAGTCTTATTTTACAGATACGATATCTCTACATTTGAAAATCGAATTTTGTGCCAAACTTCAACGCATATAGAATGATGTCAGCTTGATCATAGCTAATGGTATTTAAATCGGATGGTCCGATTGAACGATAGACTAGCCAAAATAGTTAGTCTTATTTTCTGTATGCAATACTCTACATTTGAAAATTAGATTTGTCTTAAACTTCAATGCTTATAAGTTGGTGTTAGCTTGATCCTATCTAACAATTTGATTTAAAGTTGGATGGTCCGATTGAACGATGCACTACAATAATAGACGATCACAACAACATCAGTACATTACTTACAACTTTGAAAATACATTTATGAGATAATGTAAAAATATAAATATGACAATACTTCTTTCTTATGTCGTTCAATGTGTTCTTCCACAAAGTTTTCAGAATAGATTTTTTGTTTATTTTTATTTTTTAAAAATATGCAATAATTATAAATTAATATTGCATCGGGTTTTTGGGCGAGTGTTGTCTTTTTAAAACAGATTTTGGAATGTTTTGCGCAATAAAACGTCATTTTTTTAAATAATATAAATTAATATTTTGACGGGTTTTGGGACGATGTGTAAAATGACTTCGTTGAACTTGCTTTTAAATGATGTCGTTTTTTTTTCTTAGGGATGGTTTTGGTCTTCAAACAATTTTGGTCTTCAAACAATTCGATGTTATAGTTTTATTTCTCAATTGTTACCTTTTTTTATAGTTTCCATTTTTAAGATACCAAAACTGTGAAAAAATAACAGTTTGAGGACTAAAATTGTAACATAAAATATTTGAAGACCAAAACCGCATAAGTGATATATTTAAGGACCAATATCGTAATGAGCCAATGTAAAGGAATCGGAGCATGAGATGGCAAGATAAAACTATCCTTGAATTTATCATGAAAAATATGACAACCAATCTTTAAGTGCTTCGTTCGATTATAAAAAATAGGGTTAGCAATGACATGCAACGTAGCTTGATTATCACATATAAAAGGAATAGGTATCGAACAAGGAACCTCTAAATCTTTGAGCATATAATTGTTCCAAAAAAGCTCACATACAGTAGCATCCATGCTTCGGTAATCGATCTTATAAAAGGAACGACCTACAGTCATTTGCTTCTTATTCTTCCAAGAGATTAACATAGGCCTTAGGAAAATGCAAAGTGTGCCATCGCCTAGAATCAACACATGAGGCCCAATGGGAATCCTTGTAGGCTTGTAGTGTCAATGGGTTTGAAAAAGGGAAAAATAAGCCCTTGGAGGGACAACCCTTCAAATATCGAACCAAATGCAAAGCCGCAACAAGATGTTGCTGACAAAGTCTTTGAACAAATCGTCTCAATTGTTGAGCACCATGCGATATATGTGGCCTATTAAAGCCCATATGTAGTATTCTTCCCAACAGGTGTCAAAATGATTCTGAATTAGAAAGGGGAGCATCAACATCTGACAAAAGCTAACTTTTGAAAGAAAGTGGAGCACAACTGACTTTCCCTCAGTTAACTGGTGTCTGCAATAATGTCTAGGCTGACCCATTTTTGACCAATACACAATCTAATCAGTCTTCTTCACTACTCAATTGTGTTTTACTCTGTAATTCCACCATGGCCAAGAACTCTTTTATGTTCTTTATTTCTTGTCATCCACAAAAACTATATTGTCACACTCCTCTGTCTCTCACACACACTGTTTGTCCATTTAAACAAGGCCCTTAATACACAAATCAAGCAGAATGTCAGATAAATATTTTAGTGTGCAATTTATATTAATTCATTAAAATAATATTTTGAAGCATAATATGCGAATGAAAATGAACCCTTTTAGTGGATTGAGTCGGCAAACCCAGTACTCTACCACAAAAAGCGCACCAAATTCCCCTTTTCCACACATCTTCTTTGGAATTCTAGCCCAGCCCATTATATGAATAGAAATCCAACTACAAACCCATCCTTGTTTCAGATGGGCCCCAACCCAAGAGATAAACCCTAATTCACAGCCTCGCTGTATAAATACAGAAACATTCGCCAGCCTCGTCGTCACTTGTTTGCCGAAAGAAAACAATCCAGCGGCGCGCCGGCGACTGCAGAATTGTGAGAAAATGCAGATCTTCGTGAAAACCCTCACCGGAAAGACAATAACCCTCGAGGTCGAATCGAGCGACACTATTGACAATGTCAAGGCCAAAATTCAAGATAAGGAAGGTAATTCTTTCTGCTCCCCCGATCTTCTCCATTATGTCTGATTTTCCAAAGGTTTTTTTTTTTTTTTTTCTTTAAGTGCCACCACATATGTCAATCTTAGGAATTCCACCGGACCAGCAGCGTCTGATTTTTGCTGGGAAGCAGCTGGAGGATGGCCGGACACTCGCGGACTACAATATTCAGAAAGGTAATACACTTTGCGAGTTGTGAGCTTTATTGATCTTTAAATTTTCTGGGTATTTTCGATTAGTATTTGGTTACTTGTGTAGAGTCGACCTTGCATTTGGTTTTGAGGCTTCGCGGTGGGATTATCGAGCCATCTTTGATGGCTTTGGCTAGGAAGTACAACCAGGACAAGATGATCTGCCGCAAGTAAGCCAAATATTTTTATTTTTGCGTGGATTCCATCATCTGTTGTTAATTTATATATGATCTAAAAGGCTCATTTTGAGTTAGTATTGCTGCTTTATTTACAAGTTTGGACTCGCAGTTTCGGCATGTATGCAATGGAATAAGACAATGAATCACGACTTTGTTTTTATACTTCTTATGACTACCTCTGATTGTAAATTATCGTTTATGTGTTTTACTTTTTGTTTATGATATTTGTGTTGAGAGTTGAACCCTTAATGTGGAATTTGTTGACTTTGGGTTGAAGATGATTTGCCTGAGTTTGTGATTGAAGGGGTGGTTCTAACTATGCAAGTCCATGGTTTTTCAACCATTTCCAAGATTATGTTTGGTAGGACTAGTTGGGAACAAATGGAATTGGGAGGGTGAGGACAGTGAAAGATTCCATCTGGTTTGTAGGAAGGGAAGATGGAGGATGGAGCTTGGTTCACTCAACTAGTCTATAATTTTTCAATCTCAATTGATATGGAAGAAGTTGGGGAAAAGATCTAGTGAAATGTTAATGTTTCGTATTACACTTTGATATCAAATGATAAAGTCCCCATCCTTCTCTCCCTCAACCATGAGGTTATCAGCATTCTCGGTTGAGTGAAGCTAACCTTACCCTTTCTTGCATCCCACCTCCCATTGATGTTATTGGTATCATAATTGTAAAATATTGAGTAAATATATGGAAGTGGAAGTTTGCTGATTAAAATTATTGAGAAAATATGGTTGAATTAGTCTTGTTAATTGGGTTCAGGAATTTGAATTCACTGTTATTGATTCAAAATTGCAACATGTAATTCAACTATTTAAACAAATTGGTGGAAACCGACAAATTAGAAAATTTAACTTGCAAACTATATGATTGCACACCATATGGTGGTGATAAAGTTCCTAAAATAGATTTGTTAAGTATGCTATGTATAGGTGTTTCCCCTCAGTAACATTTGATTGTGATTATTTGATTTCAGATGTTATGCCCGTCTGCATCCTCGTGCTGTTAATTGTAGAAAGAAGAAGTGCGGGCACAGCAACCAGGTAAATGTTGATTCACTGATCTTATTGATTTGTTTCTTCGTATATTAGATATCTATCTATTGAAATTGAGGTGGAAGAAGATTTTGACTGAGAATCTAATGTTCTTTTGCAGCTGAGGCCAAAGAAGAAGATCAAGTAGACATGCGTGTGCGCATCTGCCAGTTGTCAAGTGATTTTTCTTGTTTTATGCATTTTGAACAGCTTGTATTGACCTAAATGGACCAAGTATTGTTTCTTTTGGTTATATCTGATCTGGATATTAAGCATAATTGGCCGCTTCAAATTAGTAATTTATTATTAAGATATAATGGTTTTGAAATCAAATATATAGTCAACCTTTTATATTTTGTGACTGCACTTATCGTCTCATTGGTGGTGGCTGTGTTAAGCTTTTGTGTAGGGTTATTAAATCTTTATCAGTTTAATTGTGTTTGCATTCCTTGTAGTTGCTATTCTGCTATTCCAAGTGTTTGACAAAAACTGTAAAGTAATAAAATTAAAGAAATACCGACATAAAAAGCAAGAAAAATTTGAAAGAAGCGGAGAAATTTGGAGGTTATTTATCTATTATTTGATCAAACTGAACCGTAGGTGACATTTTCCAGATAACTTGGGTGAAAATGTATGGGGTATAGAACCAGCTGTCTCGAGTGTGCCGATGCTTGCACAACTGCTTTCTTCTGTGTATCTGTCAAATGACGTTTGAATATTAGTACATTAGCTTTGAGATTAAAAATGGGAAGAGGGGAATAGAATGAGAAGATGACTTTGAAGTTTATCCCTCTTGGAGGCACAGCGGCCGTGCTTGGGCTGAACTCTCTCTCTCTCTCTCTTATTTCCGCAAGTTTGGTGGATACAACTCTGCATGTTCAAGGGAATTACTTTTGATTAGTCTGCTTTCAATCAGTGAGGACTGAAGATTTCATCCCCACATCAGAAAACAACAATCAAGATTTGGAGTCTAGACCATATCAAGTTCTTGTTGAGTAGAGTTTTACCAATATAGTTGGAAGGGATCACGAAGAAGTAAGTGGCTGCAATATTCACAATTTTCACTGGAGCTACTAGAGATATTACATGTATTTCTCAAGTTTGTTTTATGAGTAAGTTGTATGTGATGAAGCTATTTATTTCAAATTTTGATGCATAGCAGACCAAAAAGCATACAAGACTGGTAATACTAAAAGCGTAGAGGAGCCTATAATGGTAAAGCAAATGCAGAGGCAACCAAGTAATCTTTACTTGAACTAACCTAAACTAAAAAGGGAAGTGAAAAACAAAGATATCAAAGCTAAGGATGTAAGAAAACATTAGTCGTAAGAAATAAAAAAAATAAATAGCTTTCCTGTCTAAGTTGAATCTAATTTGCACGTTATTGGATGTTAGAAGTTAAGACAAGTCTAAAACAAATGCCAGCATTCAGATTAAAGTTGGAAAAGTGTATATGTACCGCGAGGGAAAGATGAGAAGGACTTTGGAAAGAGAATCAAAGAGTGCTTGAAATTGTCGAAGGTGTTAGAATAGGTGACCAGAAAGTTAATGGTATTGGCTGTTCTGAGAACCATTCGTCAATCTGTGAACAAGTAATATTATGTTTATGAATGTAGTAAGGATTCATAGGCATGAGTTTGTTGTACTTACTGCTTGCATCGTTACGATGTCACAACAAACGCCCACAGACTGAGATAACATTTCGGGAAATTGGAACTACGCTTGGAGGTAGGTTCATGAAATCAGTTTCGCCGAATCAGTCTGAAATACTCCAAGTCAAAGGAATCTCGAGACAGGGCATCGAGAATCCATTTGAGACTTGCACTAAGCATCTGCTGTCGTGTTTCATCGACGGGTGACGAGGATTGTCTAAGCAGTGTTAGTGGGTCGGCCTGTTGGGGAGCGGCCGACTGAGGTGACTCGCGGGAATCGTCATATGGAAACTACTCGGGCTTGGTCGGTATGACTCGTATTCCCGGTTCCGATAGTACGGGATTAGTCCTCGGACTTGAGGATCACGGCAGTCCCCTACATACTAAGGCTATATCTTGGATCTGGTGAAATTTGACCGATTATATCACATGGTCATCATAAGCCTCGTCCAGTGCAGTCGGAGTATGTAAGAACGGTGAATTCCAAGATAGGATCTGTCCCCTGTCAAAGGATATGACAGCAAGATCTCCTATGCGCTCGGAGATGGTTTAGACTCACAAAGTCTATGGCCATAGCACTTGATGTAGTGGGAAAGGATTTCCTACGTCGAGTTAAACCTATCTCGAGCATTATGCATAGTTGCCTAGTCAACGATGGGAACCGACCCCTAGACTAAAGGCCGGGAGACAGGCGACAGTAGGACCGTACCCGTACGTATCGAGCGTCGGTAGGACCGCACCTGCGTATAACTCGGAGCCTAAATGTTCACACCATAAATTCACCGAGTTTCTAGTGCCATGGACCGTTGCTAGATGGCCACCCATGGTAACGGACTACTTTAGTTATGAAATAACAAAAAGTAGGTCCAAGTCTAGCTGAAAGGTGAACCTAAAGAGTCACACCCGCTACACCAAATGAAATGGAATTAATTTGGAATTAATTCCGGGAGAAGGTTTAATTTAATGGAATTAAATTATACTTCTTGGAGATTCAAGCCTCGATGTATTATTTGGAATAATCGGGCTTGAGTTCATAAATTAGATTTATGAATTTTATAAAGCATGGGCTTTCCTTTTAATTAGATTAAAAGGGTGAATTAATTATTTAGTGGGCTTGGTATATTAAATAGGATTTAATATAAAGTCCATGGGACTATTTAATTTAGAATTAAATAATCCCATTCTATGGAATTAATTAATGGGCTTGGTATATTAAATAGGATTTAATATAAAGTCCATGGGACTATTTAATTTAGAATTAAATAAGTCCTTTCCATTAATTAATTAATGGGCTTAGTATATTAAATATGATTTAATATAAAGTCCATGGGAATATTTAATTTAGAATTAAATAGGCCCATTCCATAAAGCCCATCAAAATGGATGGACAAGATTTGATCTAGAGAATGATGAGATGAAGGGCCATGATTAATTTGACTTAATCAAAGCCTAATTTGACTAGGATTTGACTAGGTCAAAATCCTAGTCAAAGTGTGTCTCTTTGGAAGAGTTTGAGAAGGAATAGGAATTCCATCTTCTATAAATACTTAAAAAACACACACTCACACCTACTATTCTCTACAACTCTCATCTCTCATCTCTCTCAAATTTTCGTCCACCCCTCTTTCTTCTCTCCAAGAATCTACTTTGTTCTTCTTGATTTATTCAAGTTAAGAACATAAGAGACAATGATTGCGTTAATTCATAGCGTGTATCGATGTCTCTTCTCCCCAAATAATTTCTTGCTAGCACAAGGATTGTTTGCTTTCCGGTGGAGCAAGTGAGATGATTTAGAGGGTCTCTTCTTGAGATCTTGGTGCAAAACGGGGAACAATGCATGTAGCCGAACGAAGACAAAACTACAATCGGGTAGGTTCTGTAATTATGGTTTTCGTTTCTAATTCTATGGCCTCCATGTTGTGTTTTATTGAACATGAGATACACCGAACGCCCGGGAGAATCAAGGGCACACCCCTTGATTCGTTTATGTACGTTATGCATGATTTAAATTCCATTTAATTATGTTTTGTAATTTTTATTACGCACTATTTCGCGCTTCCGCTATTCGCGTTAATCTCCCGGGCCGATCCACACAACCTTTCAGAAGGGAAGCGGATGGGGGTCGGCGATGCGCCCTGATCGGATGCGGAACGGCGAGAGTCGGTCCGCCAATTAGCTCGGGGCGTGGACCAACGCAGATTGAGGCAGCGGCCAAAGCCCGGGTAGTCGATATGCCCGTGGAATGCCGTCGCTCCGATCGTGGCAGACAGGGCGCGCCTTTGGCGTGCTTCAGCAACTGCGCGCTCCTAGCACTGACCGGCGGGCTCCCCATTTAATCCGTCTTGAAACACAGACAAAGGAGTCTAACATGTGTGCGAGTCAACGGACTCGCCATTTGATCCGTCTTGAAACACAGACAAAGGAGTCTAATATGTGTGCGAGTCAACGGGCAAGTAAAACCGTAAGGCGCAAAGGAGCTGATTGGCGCGATCCCCCTCAGGTGAAATTCTTAGATTTATGGGCCCCTAGGTGAGGGTTGACCTCCTTAAGAGACACTTGGAGAAACGCTTTGAGATGCATGACAAATGGTTCCTACTCATAAAAATATGGATAAACAGTTAGGCCACGGAGGAAGCCCCTTGTAGGGGATTTTGCTTATTACAAGATGAATTTGGCGTTAGGATTATTGTTTTCTACCGTATTATCGAACCAAATATATGTAAAATTCAGTACACACAAATGCGTGACTGTTATTGTGAGCCCTTTTCTTGGCTAAATTGATCATCAAATACATACACAGCTGTATTGTGCACTCTTTGATATATAAGTCATTATTCCCAAGTTTACAAATGCTCCGGAGCCCAAATTTTGAGCAGATCTGTAGCAGCATAAAATTATCATCTAATCTCTGAATCAGTGACCCAATGAGTAGTGAAGTTTGGAGAGATACCTATGAAATACCAAGGAAATTATAGTTGTACAACAACTTATTTTACCTTGCCATTAATTAAATCTCCAAATAGAATATTGAATGTACACTTGTCAAAAAAGTTGACCTGTTGGCACTTTGATATTTTGGTTATCAATACTAAATCTTGTCAGAACAGTCAATATTACACGTGTTGAATAAATCCATTTCCACATATCAAACAACGATTTCTCGAAATACTTCTTATTAGATTGGTGACTAACATCCAACCCAAACTTTTAACATTGTCACATTATCAAAGGGGCCTATACCAACTTAATGAATGACTTAATTCCTAGAGTCAACATTTTAATTGTAGTAAATCTTGTACTGGTCGGCCATCCCAACAGTGGTCTATAACAATTTAGTACTGAACACACTCAAAATCCCAAAAGAACTCAAGCTTCCCAAACCTCTCCTCTAATCCAATATGCCTTTACTTGTTAACAAGTCAAGCATTTAACAATTAAATACTGAACACACTCAAAATCCCAAAATAACTCAAGCTTCCCAGACCTCTCCTCTAATCCAATATGCCTTTACTTGCTATCAAGTCAAGCATTTAATCATAAATTCTACCATATCCTTTTTCAGCATTTATAATTCTATTGGAATCATTCTCTATGGTGCAATTAAAATAGGTGTTGCTCCATCAATAGTTTCTATTTTGAAATCTACTTCTTGATGAGGTGGTAACTTAGGTAATCCTTCAAGAAAACATCAGAGAATTATGTAAGTATCGCAACATCTAACACACCTACACTACCACATGTAATTTAGCTAAATATGCCTCACACCCTTCTTTAACTAAACTAAAGGCAGTCACAAGAGAAATTAAATAATTGGGTATTGCTTCCCTTCTTCCCATAGTTATTGACATCATTTGCATATTGACTTCTACTGCCACTTGTTTTGTTTGACAGTCAACAATAGTGTGAGAATGAGATAACCAATGCATTTATAGAATAACATTAAATTCTCTAAAAATTATAACGGCAAATCCACATGTAGAATAACACCAATCACTACCACTAGACAAGATCTTATTTCTATATTAACTAGCATAACCATGCCAACATGCACAGATGCATGTATATCATACCATAATAATGACACATTTGAGCCAACAGTGTTTTTACCTGACGTTTCAATCCTATATGAAATGCAACATGCAACTGGATTTAGAATATACGTTTCTTGTATAATACCACATTTCACGAAATATCCCTAAAGAATGTAATCCCTGCTCTGAAACTACCAAATGGAGCACCCTCTAATGACACTACGACTATACCTTCCCTAAATATCATACTAAAGCAAACCCTTTTTATATATGTAACATGCACATAATTGAATCCAGGTTGAGTATATCTACACATAATCGCATCATCACAACAAGCATCTTTATAATTTCATACACAAGAATGTACATATATCTATCAAACATCATAAAATGAACTGTTACAAAAACTTCATATGTTCTCCTTATTTTAATTCTTATTTAAACATCACAGCATAAGATTCCTATTTTTATAGACAGGCGAGGAGAAAACAGCATACTGGTTCGAGCTAACTGGAATGGCAAAACTTGGACCTAGTCCCGGGTGAGTAGACTTAACAAGATCTACACCTGAAAAATGGTAGCAGAGAAATGAGCCTGCAACTTAATAAGTAGATAACCGGATCCACCTATACATGCACATCAAATCTAGTTTCAAACTAGACAAAAATAAGCAACATATACAAATATATATTCAATTTGATTCCAACACGTTTCATTTCATTTCACAACATAACCATCGCATAACATAACGATCAATTAAACCCTTCCTTTCCTAGTTTGCTTACCATAAAGGTGATATAGTATTTTTCTCCACCAAGTCAACCTCACTATTCATCACATAATTTTTAAATGAATCCCCTTGACACACCACACAGGCTCATTTCGCATCAAAGCTCTTTCATCTCACATCAAAGCTCTTTCCATATCACATCATAACTCTTTTAATTTCATTTTGCCACACGGGCTATCAATATCATCAAGGGGTATTCATATCACAATTATATTTTGTTTCCATCACTCTCTCATTCAACAAATCACCGTTCTTGTAAGCAACTAGTCATGTAATAACTCACATCAACATTTTTCACGTACAAGCACATGACAATAATATCATACAACTTATGGAATATATAAATGGGTTCCCTCATTCCACTTTCACAACATAATCATTCAAATTAATCATCAATCATTCACATAATTCAAAATAGATTAGTTCCAACATGAATCATAGACTTACATAAAAGTAATACCATAAAGGAAGGAAACATATACAGATAATACTAATTATTTACTTACACAACAATAATGGGAAAAAGAACATACACTATAAAGAAATGCGAGAATTGCAACAGAGATAGAAACGGGTGCTTTTTTCTTTTTTTTTTTTTTAGTTTGGAAGGGTTATTAGATCACTGGATTATTTTGAGCCGCTATTAGGAACGGTTATGGAACAAAATGTCATCCGTTGAAAGGAGCGACTTTCCTAATAATCAGGAACGGAACTAAGCTAACCGTTCCAAACTTGGAACTGTTTTTGGCATATAACGTGAATACCGTTCCTAACGACCTTTGTGTGTACGAATATATAATTTTTGTATTTGGAACACCTTGTTAATGGTTGGAATTGTAACATCAAACGTAAATCGCGTCATTTGGAACGGTAATTAGAACACTGTTTGGACTAGACAACATATATTGGAGATACATTTTTGCATTGTTTCTGAAATACAAATTGGAGTGGTCAACTATAAGTTTGGGGTTAGAGTTAGGAACGGAGGTAGGAATACAATTAGACCTTCTTTGCTAAGTAACCTAGGAACGGATTTATAGTCTTATTTTGGAATATGCCATTGGAACGGTTTTAGGTATCTTATTTAGAACGCAAACCATACCACGAAATCATTGAATTTGGAATAATTTTAGGGACGGTCGCGCCCTAATTTGGAATTCATTTTTATACGCTTTTAGGAACGGCTGTCACCTAATTTGGAATATTTTTTTTATATGGTCATAGGAACTGTCGCTTCATTTAACCGGACTATAATTGTAATAATAATAATTATTATTAAAATATATATTAAATTATTAATAATAATTTTGAATTTGGTCATATAATTTTTATTTAAATATAAAAAATGCATAATTTGGAAATAAAAATTATATTAAATAAAAATATTATCCAATTTAATTTAAAAAATATAAAAAAAATTCTAAATCTACTCCCGTTCCCCCTCCTCCTATTGTAGGAGGCCGTGATGGGCCGGCACCGGAGTTATTGGTCTGCAGGATCTTCATCATACCCATCATATCCATCATCAGCTCCTCCAGTTGGACCATGCGATCCTTCAAGTTCGACGCTGGCGGTGGCGGTGGTGATGGCGAGGTAAAGGTCTGGTTGAGGCCGTGGGCCTCAGAACCAAAACCGAATACCTGACCCTTGGTCTTGCCCCCGACTGTAGCCAACCACAACTTTTGCTCGGTCTGCGCCACCGAGCCCTCTGATTCGGCCAGACGATCCCCAGGATTGGCCGTGGCCTGAGACTGGTGATCCTCCAGCAACTTCTGGAACGTCTCCTGCAAAAATAGAAAATTATTAGTGTGGTTATTTTGAAACATTAAAAAAAAAATTAGAAAAGGTAATTTCCAACTTACCGCCACCTCCGCTACCCTCTGGCCGCTCCAGCCGCCGTCGGCCTTCTTCTTATAGCATGTGGAGAATAACTCCATCTGCTTGACTGGTCGAACGAGCTGCGTCTCCTGTAAAAAGAAATGAGGAACAATTATTACAACTTTAATGTAATAATGATAAATACTTTTTCAAAGATAAAATTTCTTACCATCTTTCTCTTGTGCATACCGATGGAGGCCGAACCCCCGCGGTACCCAGTAGAGGATGAGGCTGGGTTGGCGGACCAGTTGGCCTTGTTCTTGGCGCACTCGTCTTTGAACTCCTTGCTGTCCCAATAGAGCAGGAGCTGCAGCCAGACTTCGTTCGCCAGCCAAAGAGGCTTCACCAGAGACTGTCTGACGAGGACGAACTTCTTGCGGAGGAACTTCCCTGCAAACATGTGGAAGATCTTGAACATGGACTCGTCGTCGCAGTCCCACCAGTACGTCATCTGTATTAAAAAAAAGATATATATATATATTGTTAAAATATTTAATATAAAAATTTAATTGATACAATTTAACTGAAATTAATATTACCTTCTAGCTTTCGAACTAGAAATGCTGATGCTTTGGCGACACTTGGCGCAAACAGCCCCAAAAGTGGGGATAGTGTCCTCGCACCACTGGGTTCATGTACTCGTGTATCTTCCGATCAGCCCTCAAATTATATAATAATTAGTGTGACATAAAAATAATAATTTAAATTACAGAAATAGTTAAAAAAATATACATCTACCTGGCGTCGACGAGTGTTTCTCGAAATACTTCTTGTTAGATTGGTGACTAACATCCAACCCAAACTTTTAACATTGTCACATTATCAAAGGGGCCTATACCAACTTAATTAATGACTTAATTCCTAGAGTCAGCATTTTAATTATAGTAAATCTCGTACTGGTCGGCCATCCCAACAGTGGTCTATAACAATTTAGTACTGAACACACTCAAAATCCCAAAAGAACTCAAGCTTCCCAGACCTCTCCTCTAATCCAGTATGCCTTTACTTGCTAACAAGTCAAGCATTTAAGAATTTAGTACTGAACACACTCAAAATCCAAAAATAACTCAAGCTTCCCAGACCTCTCCTCTAATCCATTATGCCTTTACTTGCTATCAAGTCAAGAATTTAATCATAAATTCTACCATATCCTTTTTCAGCATTTATAATTCTATTGGAATCATTCTTTATGGTGCAATTAAAATAAGTGTTGCTCCATCAATAGTCTCTATTTCGAAATCTACTTCTTGATGAGGTGGTAACTCATGTAATCCTTCAAGAAAACATCAGAGAATTATGTAATTATCGCAACATCTGACACACCCACACTACCACATGTTCTTTAGCTAAATATGCCTCACACCCTTCTTTGACTAAACTAAAGGCAGTCACAAGAGAAATTAAATAATTGGGTATTGCTTCCCTTCTTCCCACAGTTATTGACTTCATTTGCATATTGACTTCTACTGCCACTTGTTTTGTTTGACAGTCAACAATAGTGTGAGAATGAGATAACCAATGCATTTACAGAATAACATTAAATTCTCTAAAATTTATAACGATCAAATCCACATGTAGTATAAACACCAATCACTACCACTAGACAAGATCTTATTTCTATATTAACTAGCATAACCATGCCAACATGCACAGATGCATGTATATCATACCATAATAATGACACATTTGAGCCAGCAGTGTTTTCACCTGATGTTTCAATCCTATATGAAATGCAACATGCAATTGGATTCAGAATATACGTTTCTTGTATGATACCACATTTCACGAAATATCCCTAAAGAATGTAATCCCTGCTCTAAAACTACCAAATGGAGCACCCTCTATGATACTACGACTATATCTTCCCTAAATGTCACACTAAAGCAAACCCTTTTTATATATGTAACATGCACATAATTGAATCTAGGTTGAGTATATCTACACATAATCGCATCATCACAACAAGCATATTTATAATTTCATACACAAGAATGTACATATATCTATCACACATCATAAAATGAATTGTTACAAAAACATCATATGTTCTCCTTATTTTAATTCGTATTTAAACATCACAGCATAAGATACCTATTTTTATAGACGGACGAGGGGAAAGTAGCATACTGGTCCGAGCTGATTGGAATGGCAAAACTTGGACCTAGTCTCGGGTGAGTAGACTTAACAAGATCTACACCTGAAAAATGGTCAACTATAAGTTTGGGGTTAGAGTTAGGAATGGAGGTAGGAATACAATTAGACCTTCTTTGCTAAGTAACCTAGGAACGGATTTGCAGTCTTATTTTGGAATACGACATTGGAACGGTTTTAGGTATCTTATTTAGAACGCAAACCGTACCACGAAATCATTGAATTTGAAATAATTTTAGGGATGGTCGTGCCCTAATTTGGAATTCGTTTTTATACGCTTTTAGGAACGGCTGTCACCTAATTTGCAATGTTTTTTTTTTATATGGTCATAGGAACGGTCGCTTCATTAAACCGGACTATAATTGGAACGGTAACCACGAATTTTATGTGCTCCATGACCGTCTAAATTACCGTTCCTAAATAATGAATTATTAATTTTTTTGTAATAATAATAATAATTATTAAAATATATATTAAATTATTAATAATAATTTTGAATTTGGTCATATAATTTTTATTTAAATATAAAAAATGCGTAATTTGGAAATAAAAATTATATTAAATAAAATATTATCCAATTTAATTTAAAAAATATAAAAAAAAAAATCCTAAATCTACTCCCGTTCCCCCTCGTCCTATTGTAGGAGGCCGTGATGGGCCGGCACCGGAGTTATTGGTCTGCAGGATCTTCATCATACCCATCATATCCATCATCAACTCCTCCAGCTGGACCATGCGATCCTCCAAGTTCGACGCTGGCGGTGGTGGTGGTGGCGAGGTAAAGGTCTGGTTAAGGCCGTGGGCCTCAGAACCAAGACCGAATACCTGACCCTTGTTCTTGCCCCCGACTGCAGCCAGCCACAATTTTTGCTCGATTTGCGCCACCGAGCCCTACTGGACGATCCCCAAGATTGGCCGTGGCCTGAGACTGGTGATCGTCCAGCAACTTCTGGAACGTCTCCTGCAAAAATAGAAAATTATTAGTGTGGTTATTTTCAAACATTAAAAAAAAATTAGAAAAGGTAATTTCCAACTTACCGCCACCTCCGCTACCCTGAGGTCGCTCCAGCCGTCGTCGTCCTTCTTCTTATAGCATCTGGAGAATAACTCTATCGATTGACTGGCCGAACGAGCTGCGTCTCCTGTAAACAGAAATGAGGAACAGTTATTACAATTTTAATGTAATAATGGTAAATACTTTTTCAAAGATAAAATTTCTTACCATCTTTCTCTTGTGCATACCGACGGAGGCCGAACCCCCGCGGTACACAGTAGAGGATGCGGCTGGGTTGGCGGACCAGTTGGCCTTGTTCTTGGCACACTCGTCTTTGAACTCCTTGCTGTCCCATAAGAGTAGGAGCTACCGCCAGACTTTGTTCGCCAGCCAAAGAGTCTTCACCAGAGACTGTCTGGCAAGGATGAACTTCTTGCGGAGGAACTTCCCTGCAAACATGTGGAAGATCTTGAACATGGACTCGTCGTCGCAGTCCCACCAGTACGTCATCTGTATTAAAAAAAAGATATATATATATATATATATTATTAAAATATTTAATATAAAAATTTAATTGATACAATTTAACTGAAATTAATATTACCTTCAAGCTTTCGAACTAGAAATGCTGGTGCTCTGGCGGCACTTGGCGCAAATAGCCCCAAGAGTGGGGATAGTGTCCTTGCACCATCGGGTTCATGCACTCGTGTATCTTCCGATCAGCTCTCAAATTATTTAATAATTAGTGTGACCTAAAAATAATAATTTAAATTATAGAAATAGTTAAAAAAATATACATATACCTGACGTCGGCGAGTGTGATATACTAGCGCGCGGATGGTGGGGGGAGTGGTGGGGGTGGTGGGGATGGGGCAGCCCGTGGATGGGCTGGATCTACCGCCGGTGCAGGAGTAGATGGTCTGAAAGCCTCCTTTACCGGTTGCAGTAGTAGATGGATCGGGCTGCTGATCCGGCGCTGGTGCTGCAGGTGCCTGCTCTGCCGGTGGTGGTGGTGAGGGTGGTCGGAACACTGCTTTGATCGTATAGTTGATCATATATAACAATTGAAATAATTGATTATAAATTGAGCAGATCGCATTTGTAAGAAAGTGACACTTACACGACGCTTGAACTCATCGTTGTATTGTGTTGCCACTAGTTGATCAATTATCGGGTCCTCCGAATGATGTTGCTCGAACAGTTCATTCAATAATGACCTGTTACAATAAAATTGATAATTATAAATATACATGTTGAAATTGAAATGAAGGCTTGAGATAGTTACGTTTGTATAAGACACTTACTCATAGTACGGCGCAAGTACTTCACAATTACACAACACGTATGTCTCGATAACATGAAGTTCCTCACCGCTCAGCCATCTCTTTTTTGAGGCTCCACTTGCTCGGCCCGGGTAATTGAAAATGGACCGTACTATTTGATCGTCATTGCTCGTGAGATCATCGTTCCGACTGGGTCTGCTTCGCTTGCAGAGAATGTGTGGTTCGAAATAGTGAGCGAGCAAAGCCCGATTTCTTCGAGAATATAAGCCTCTACAATTGACGCTTCGAAGAGTGCTTTGTTTTTCACATTCTTCTTCAAATCGCGTTGGAATCTATTCGTACGAGTATTTATTAAAATACAAATTAATTTTCACTTAAAAATAATATATTTAACAATAGTTAATTACCTCTCAAATGTGTACATCCACCTGTATTGGAGGACCCCCCCAACGCGCACCTCATATGGAAGGTGAACAATTAGATGCTCCATTGAGTCGAAAAAAGGAGGAAAAATTTTCTCGACGTTGCACAGGATGACGGTTACACTATCTTCCAATTCTTTTATCTTGGCCACATCTAGTGTTGTTGAGCATAGGATTTGAAATAGAAGGCTCACTTCCTGTCAAGGCCCCCCCCACATGCTCTGGAAGCATTTCACGGAAGGCAATTGGAATCAACTTCTGCATGAATACATGAAAATCATAGCTCTTCATGCCGTGCATCCTTAACTCCTTCATGTGACGCAACGGGTCAAGTTAGAGGCATACCCATCAAGACACCTAAGACAACAAATTCACTCACATATCTTCTTCTTTTGATCCTTCGTCAGTGTATATACCACTTTGGGCATCACGTTCGGTCTCCTTTCGTCCACCTCAAGCTCCGGCCGATTACATATGATCTTGAGATCCTTCCAGGCATTCAGATTGTCCTTCGTTTTTCCCTTGAGGTCCATCACAATATTGAATATATTATCGAACACATTCTTCTCAATATGCATGACATCAAGATTGTGTCGTATCAAATGCGCCCCCCAGTATTCAAGCTCCCAAAAGATGCTTTTCTTTGTCCACTTATGATCCATACCGTAGCCTTTCAGTTCACTCAAAGGTTGTTCGATTGCAACACTAAATGCATTGACACGGTTCGGATCTGTTCTCCAGTCAGCCTCGGACGTGCAACCTTCCTCTCCATTCGATTTTTAGTGAAGGCTTTTTGTTCTTGCGATAAGGATGATCCGGTGGGAGGAACTTCCTGTGGCAGTCAAAGTAGCATACCTTCCGACCGTGCTGTAAATAGAATGCCTGTGTGTCCTCCATAAAAACTGGACACCCCATAACACTGGCGGTACGCCATCCCATAAGCGGGAAGGTCGTTCACTGTCCATATCAATGCGGCCCGTATCATGAATGCCTGGTCTGTCATAGTGTCGTGCGTACGTACACTCACATGCCATAAATTCTGCAACTGCTCGATCAACGACTCCAAGTAGACATCGATAAGACGTATGGGATTCGATGGGCCAGGGATCACCATCGTTAGGAACATATACTCAAACTTCATGCACATTCTCGGTGGGAGATTGTACGGTGTAAGTATCATGGGCCAACATGAGTATGTTTTACCATACTGGTCGTGCGGTGCAAACCCATCCGTGCACAACCCAAGTCTAACATTACGGGGCTCAGCTGCAAAATCAGGATACGTCCTGTCAAAATGCTTCCAAGCCTCTACATCGGACGGATGACACATGGATCCTTTCTCCATCTGATGGCTCGCATGCAAAGTAATATGCTCTGTCGTGGCCTCCGACGCATATAACCTCTGTAGCCGAGGGATAAACTTGCAATAATCTTAGCAACCATATTTCTTTACTGTTAGGTTTAACCCCATAGATTTGTTACTAAGATTCACTAAGCCAGAGATCATTCCCAGGAACAGGTGCATCATTGTATGCTTTTGTTTAAAGGTGTACATCACTTCTTGAACACTCCAAGGTGAGAGGATGGGTTCAAAGAGTGTATCATATGCAACTGTAATGAATTGTGTGTCGAAGAAGCTGAAGTCGTTGTTGTCGACTCTAAGTGTGGCTGAACCTTTGTTAATCATTCCCAACCATATATATATATATATATATATATATATAGAGAGAGAGAGAGAGAGAGAGAGAGAGAGAACAAAATATTAGGCCAAGCATGTGTTGTTAGATGATGACCTATTGTCACAACATGAATTATCTTCTCAAATATTTGGTGGGTAGTTCTGTGGACACTCTAGACCCTCTTATAAACTGTCTTGCCTCAGAAATACACATAGTTTGACGCCTCCAGTTCGATTTGGGATTCGAATTATGATAGTAGATTAATAAATACATTTTTAATGCTCAGTATTTCAAATTGCGATTATAAATATTCCTGTACTTTTCCATTTGAGATCTTCAAGCGTGCAAAATTAAAACTCAAGCATGCAAAGTATGATTATGCAATATGTCGATCCGATGTGATACTTTGACGTTGTCCACACCAGTCATTGGGAGGATGAAAGTTAATCCTTTTAACCCTACAATCCACATGGGCGAAATTATAGGATAACCGATCCATCCCTAAGGATCACATAGAACCTTCCAAGATTAAATTTTATGAAGTTTGCCTTAAGTTTGATTCCATTCAAACCTACCTCACAATTTGGATATATTAAATTAGTCACTAGAACCAATCTCCCGGAGAAGCTACTCTATAATGTTAGAGATGCTTAGCAAATTTCTTGGTACAAAAGAACGCATAGCACCATAGTCATTCTTGCACTATGCCACCCGTTATTCCCCGGGCACCTATGCTTAATCGGGCTAAACCGATAATGCAAAGACTTTTGACATGATTTCTCATTAACACGAGTAGAAGGGACTACTCACCATTTTAATGGCACAACAAGTGTATCTTTACCCAATTTTCGTGCCACTGGCTTTTCAACCAAGAACGATAACCAATTATGTGAATCAACGGTTCCTCTCGAACTAGGATGAATTACTTTGCGTCACTGTCATCAGTATGGTAAAACTAACCTGTCCCACGATGGTCTACATCGAGCTCACGTTCCCTATTTGTGGGTGAACAAACCAACACTTGGTGAATTCTGCTTCACAATGATAGGAAGAGTCGACATCGAAGGATAAAAAATCAACGTCGCTATGAACGCTGGGCTACCAAAAGCCAGTTATCTCTGTGGTAACTTTTTTGACACCTCTAGCTTAAAATTCCAAAATTCTAAAGGATCGTTAGACACGCTTTCACGATTCGTATTCGTATTGGAAATTAGAATCAAATGATCTTTTACCCTTCTGTTCCACATGAGATTTTTGTTCTCGTTGAGCTCATCTTAGGACACCTAGTATCTAATTATGCCGTGATGAACACATTTGTATGAGTAATTCGATGGAGCAACACCGACGTTGTTCGAAAAATCCTAGTGAGTGTAGTTATGTTCGTTGCAATAATAAGGCTTGGGATGTTTTCCACATTGGACAATAAGCTGCGTGCAACATGATTTATGAATAGTATCATCTTTCAAATGAATGTATTTGCTACTTTTCAAAAAAATGGCTTGGTGGCAGGGGACGGTCGTGCGCACAGGCAGACGGTAGGGGATGGGCGCGTGCACAGGTAGACGGTAGGGGATTGGCTCATGCGGTCACACAGGAAACCCCTTGTCGACGTGCGCGCACGCACAGGCCTGCCACTGCTGACACGCGTGCCCGTACAGGCCGACCCCTGCCCACATGCGTGCCCACACAAGTATCATTAGGCTACTGAGAAAATATGACCAATTGTAAAGATGACAAAACAAACAGTAGCTATGCCATTCTTCTGGGAACAGGGAATTTGTATCAAGCAGACAATCCGTAGATCATGTGATACCTATCTTCATAATTATGAACTAATAGTAACAATCGGAATAGCCTAGGGTTAAATACAACCAGACCTTAAAATCTGAGCTAGTATGGCTAAGAGTTCAAAAAGCATGAAACATCCCAAGGGTCAAGAAACGAGTATTTCATTGACCACCAGTAGCCTATGGTTAAATGTCAGTTTCCTCATAATACCGGCGCTAAATAGCTTGGATCAAACACAGTTTATTCTAACAACCTGGGTCGGAAGCGGTAGGAGTAAAGAGGCCAAAAACCGCATGCTACACCACTATAACACAACAGGCATAAGGTGCTAAAAACAACTAAGCCAGGAGGAAGCATAACAATAACTAGAGGGTAGCCAAATCATAATTAGCACTGGCAAGAGAAAAAAATCAGATCCAAATTCATTAATTCAATAATATATGGTTGCAAATCTAAAAAGGGAAAGCTTCATCAATATTAATGTCTATTAGCAAAACTTCCACATTATGTGTTTCATTGGTAACAATCTAAAACAAAGCGGAAAAGGGTAGCAATCTTCTTCTTTGGCCTCAACTTCACAAAACAAGTATGAAAAGTATTAATATTATTCATCAACTTGAACAACTAATAAGCAAACATCTGCCACGAATGAATCATAGATATAAACTTTGTTGCTGTGTCCACACTTCTTTTTCCCGCAGTTGACAACATGAGAGTGCAGGCGGGCCTAACATCTACAAGACCAATTACATGCATAACATTATAACCCCTCCAAGAATGTAGATCATAAAAAAATCCTTTCAATTACAACAAACGTTTTTATACATGATTGTTCAGACTAGATAGTAAAACTATTTGATAAATTTCCCACATCTCAAACATGAGAATTCCCATTACCGACTATGTACAAGCAAAATATCCTACACTATTACAAAAGCCCAAAATTTTGGAACAAAATAAAGGAAATGACACTTTCAAAAGGCCCTAAAAAGCTAGTGCATGGGGGAAGATTAATGGCCCAGTCGGATAGGCCCAATTGGTCAATAGGGGCGTGCAGCACAATGTCTAAAGCGATCAGACGTCTAGCCCAAATAGTAAAATAGTGAAATGAGGTTTCTTGGTCAGGATGGGCCAAAAGGTGCGGCCCACATGCAATCAGCAGCACACTGTAGCTGAAGTGGAAGACTGGTGCAATCGGGATGAAAGTGTTTCGGGGCCCAAGCGGGCGGCCTAACTGGAAGGTAGCAGGGCGCCTTGTTCGCGGCCTGGGTTGTGTGCGTGGCCCATGTGCAACAGAGCAACACCAACAGTCCAGTGTGTGCAGGGAGAAAATGCTTGGTCCAATCAACAGGGTCCAATGTGGTTCTTTGGCAGGTACGGCCTAGTAGCTGCCAACAGTCGGCCCAGAGATAGGGCCCAAGTAGACCAAAGCTTACAAAAGAAAAATTTTCAACCCACAACTCAAAATCAAAATGATAGCCTCAAAGGAGACCCTAATGGGAAAGACAAGAGAAGCTAAACCGAACCTAACTAAAGAGACAAAATCTTGAAAAACAACCCGAACAAGGAAAAGAAAGGAAAAAAACACCCACAAGCTGCAAGAAAGAATATGAAAAATTGGCCCCTTAGCACCCACAACACACATGTTTCCTTCTCTTTTTCCCTTTCACGATTTTTTCCATTCGGCAGTATTTCATAGGACAAATATATTTTTCTTTTTTTTTGTTTCTTTTCTGATCCAACACCCAAATTTTCTCTTTGCTCGTTTTTCTTTTCCTTACTGATCCCAATCTATTTTCTTTCAGATATTTTCCAACACTTTCAACACCATTGAAACCAATTCTAAGGGGCCAACTTCAGTGAAACCGATACTATTCAAAACCAACATAAGGAGAAGCAAATAGCTAAGAGAGGATGAGGAAATTTTGAGGCAACAAGAGCAAGAGAAAATGGAAAAAAACGAACTGGACTGAAAAACGTAAAAAAACATAGCCAATCAAAATGATAAAGAGAACAAGGTTGATAATTTTCAAAATCGAGCAAAGGTCTACTTGACAAAATAAATGATGCTTCCCAGACAAAGCAAAGGGGAAGTTATGTACAAATATGTGTCATCAAAAAAGTGTGTACGCTTAGGAATCTACAGTATGTAGTGTTGCATAAAGGTTGAAAAGTGTAGAAATGTGTTTGATTTAAATTGATGAGAGCAGCATGATGTGAGATGTCAATGATTGTAGAGTGATTTACAGTAAGTGTGAGATCCAAGGGATCAAGTGATATGGCCCCAGCCCCACTAAAGCCCTATAAAAACATTAGAGCAGTAGACTCTAGCCCAGATGAAGAAATTGAGTAGCTCTCTGGCCCAGTTGGCCCGCTCGTATGACCAAGAAGCCTACTTGGCTGAAAGGATATTATACCTAGAAATAAAAGAAGATAAAGTTTGTTAAGGTTGTTGAAAATGGCTAGGACACTTGTCAGCAAATGTTTTGTTTCTGTTTGTATTTAGGAAGAAAGGGTAATGGAAAAGGACATGAGAAATCTTGTCACCAAAATTAAGTCTGTCGCCTCCCTCCCCATCTTTCTGAAGCCTAGCTTCCTACTCAAATTGGAAAACACCTAATCTATACACATACATATAAATTTAAAGGGGATAAATGCTTCAAAGGTACCATACTATAGGGCTACTTTGCAATTTCGATACCATCTTTTCGAAATGTCAAAATCAGTACCATACAATTGATAATTCTGGCATGACTAATACCGCAGTTTACGAAATTTGCAAGTTTAGTACCTTAGTTTTGTATTTCACAATTTTAGTACCAACCCTCATCTTTTGATAATATCATTTCTAGTCACCTAAATTTATTTTTCGCACGAATTTTGCCCATTTTTGCCCAGATTTTCAGATTTAGTACCCTATGCATGAAAATGGTATTAGAGCCTAGGTTTTTTGAAGAAATGTTTGCTTATATTACATATTGATATTTTATCCCTAACGGAGGAGATCTTTAAAAGCATGGAACCGAATGAAAGTTCGAGTTACATTGAAAATAGGGAATATTTTCGGATTCTGAAAATACAGAAAATAAATTTTTTTATGGAAATTCTTAGAACCATCGCCAATAGTCCGAGGTTGGTCGATCCGTCACTTCTTCCAAGAGGCGTTACCAAGAAATGCAGTGAGACGTCTACAGGGAGCTGAGATCCATGGGAGAATCCCAGCCAGGAGATCCGAAACAGGTAGATTCCTGAAAAAATACAGTTCTAAAAATAATGATTAAAGGAACTGATTGGAGAAAACTCAAACCGGATGCCTCAAAGTACTCTCAGGACCTTAGAGAGGTCCAAAAGACAGTTCAAGACTATGGACATAGGCTAATCCATATACCTATGAAAATGGACCTCTTGAACCAAAAGATGGATGAGATCTTAAAAATCCTACCAGATCTATAGAAGGATCTCACATATCTGAAGGCTGAGGTCAAAGATCTTAAAAGAAATCAAAGGAATGCCCCTAAGACATCCAGATCTCATCAGGAATGCATCAGGGACGCCCTTGGACCAGTATCCTTCCTACATCAGAAGGGAAAGGTGAAGGAGATCTCGAAGCCAAAGACACAAGAAGAACAAATCATCGAGATCATCAAATCCATAAAATAATGGAGATCTCTAGACTGGATCTATCGGATCTACAAGAGTTACCTGAATCCTTTTCCCAACTAGGGATTGTGGATTTAGTCAACATCCAAACCAATGAGGCCGCTCCAGCTTTACCACCGCCAGAGGGAAGCACAGGCTCAAATGATCCTCCGTAGGATCATCCAATGAGAGAAGGTACGGATTTTCACACCAATGCTACCCCTACTTTCGTAGGGACAAGATTGCAAGAAAACCCAGGAATAAATCCAAGACGAGTGCCTGAAAACACATCATGGGCAAAGACCATGCTCCAGCCCTTACATCCATATGGCACTGTTCTCAACCTGGATGTTATCGACTTCCAAAACATTGAGAAACTGATAGATGAATGGGTTGCAGCAGCCATGAAAATTGCAGCAACCACGTTGGAACTAGACAAGGATAACTTCATAAAACTTTTGGAGTTAAGCTTGGAAGGGCCGGTAAAGATCGGATGGGATAATACCCCAGAAGAGACCAAAGCAAGCATCCTTGAAGGAGAGTCTAAAAGCGCAATCGCGGATAGACTCGGAAGGTTAATCAAGATTCATTTCATTGGAGATGGATACTTCGAAGGATGCAAAATAGAAAAGGCTAGGGAGTATACACAAGCTCTCTTTGGCCTCAAATTAAGAAGTATCCTTGAGTAGATGAATATATCTACTGGTTCCGCAAATACTTCTTCCAGAGTGGGATAACAACCAAAGTAGCTGCCCCAATGTTCTTTGCAAAGACCTACAACCTATGGAGGGAAATGTTGATACAATCATACAAATTACCTGCAGGTCAACTAGATTCAGTTGCAAGGAGGATGTCTTTCCTTAAAGACAAATTGAAGGATTGGAGTTACCAAGCATCCGTCCAAAAGAATATGAAGAGACTGAGAGGTAAAATAAAAAAATCCCTCTCTATTGTGATAATAACGATTTTTCAACTATTATAGGAGAATCAACCGAGCAAAAGAAGAGGAGAAAGCAAAGCAGTGACTCTTATTCCGGGAGTTCTAGAAAATCCTCTTTTAGAAGAAGATCATGGTGGTCCAAAGCAAAAGCCAGATCATACAAATCTAGACAGAGAACAGGACCAACAAGGCTTTCATCGCAAGGATCTAGACGATCAGAGGCGAGATCCACAGGACGAACCCCTACACGCAGAACTTTCAGACGAGCCCATACCTGAGCTAATGAAAGTTTTAAGGATTGCAACTATTGGACGTGCGGAGCAAAAGGACATATCTCCCCAGATTGCCCGCAGAAATGTGGTGAATTACACCAATTTGAAGCCACAAACGACATCCTGGATTCAGTCTACTACGACGATTTGGTACCAATTTACCAATTCGAACATCTTTCCTCAGATGAAAGCATCTACGAGGAAGAAATAGAAAGTGATTTGAATGGATCTTCATCCGAATTAGAGTAATTACAACGAAGGAGATATGCTTCAAACCTCAGATAGCCTATCAGGGTTCTTTTCAAAGATGACGGTATCAATAATAAAAGCAACTTTTAAGGAAGGAATTGATTCAGAAATACATTTATCAATAATGGATAGAAGAATTAATAACTTAAGAGATGGTTATCTTGGGACAATGATAGGAAATTTGTATGCAGGAAAACCGATGTTTGATATTCGTCCTAGGATAGCATACAACCTAGCAGACCAAGATTTCAGTAGAGCCTTAACCCTTTATCGGGATTTTAAAGAAAGGATCTTATGAAAAAGATGGGAATAGACCATATTCTATAACATATGGAATAGCTTACGCCCTTTCCAACACACATCATTCTAATTTATTTTTTAGGAAATAGTATATTGAGATTCCTAGAATTTTCAAGGAATTCGCTAAGGTAATGACACCAGATCCTATTAGAATACCTAGAATAGGTGGTGTTGATATCTTGATAAAAGATCACTCGGTTTTAGATCAAACCCTTAGTTCTAAAACTGATTTTAGTAGCAGGATGTCCTCTTCAGAAGATAGGATTATGGCCTATAAAGGAAAAGAACCAGAATTGTTGAAGCCTCAAGCCATTAGGGTTGATAATGTAAAGCTTAGATGCCCTAAAGGCTGGAAACAAATCCAAGTTATATTTGACATCACTAGAACATAAAATTGTTTTCCTTGTGATGACTTATACCATCTGCAGCAACCTGTTGTGGAAAAATATGAAGATATGCTAGAAATAGCAGGCCATGAGATTCTTGTTACAGGTATTGTAGGACGAGAAAATGGGATAATGACTCTAGGAATAAGTTTCCTCGAAGATCATAAACCATGGGGAAGAAAAGGTAATAGTATGGAATTCAGATGGTTATACCATTAGAATTGAATGAAGATGACATATCCACCAGAAGAGCATGGGGTTACTGGGTCTGTCTCACAGAGATGGATATATTCAAGTATCCATTTAAATATTTTCCAATAAATTAAATGGATCATTCCTGTTAAGCTCCATGACAGGAAAAAGCACCGAGTTTGCAGAAAGCTTGTTTGAAAAGAAAAGAATGCTTATATGGGAACATAAACTACCTGCAACAGAGAACACAAGGAAGAAGGCATGCAACATGATGCATGTAGGACAATGGGATAACCACCTATGCCCTTGTTGTAGGAAATAGGAAAAGCCCTTGTTCGGAACGAAGATTCGGGTAACTCAAAATAAACCCAAACCAAGACCAAAGAAGGGTAAAAGAAAGGATTTTTACAAAAGGAGGTAAAAACCTCAAGATGTAAAAAATCAAAAGGAAGACTGTCGGCAGAAGAAGACAAAAGTGCCAATAGTCAGAAAGACAAAGAACACCAGCTGACAAGCACATGTTCGACAAGGCATAACGACCACAACTGGAAAGTTGAAAGACAAAGTTGGTGACGAACGCAATGACGTCACCTAAAAACAAGATTGAAGTCCGCGGGCTATTATAAATAGAGAGCTAGAAAGCAGATGGAGATCATCAGAAAACTTCTCCAACTCTTCAGAAAAATAAATTGTGTCTTTAAATTTTCTAAGTGTTAGAACTTCCAGTGTATGGGGTTATCCCCAACGAGTCAAGTCCTCTTATACATGGGAGGCTAAATAGTTTTCTCCTCCGATAGAGGAATAAAATATCGATGTAATATTTCAAGTATTTCTTCAATAAAATAAAGGCTTTTGTCCAATATTGTCTAGCCAAAATTTTATTAAGTCTCAGATATCGGAATATGTTTTACGCCCTAAGATTGGAAATAAAATAGGGCTGTGCTATTTGCTGCTGAAGGAGCCAAGGACCTGCGAACCATCTGCTGCGGTAGTGTGATTGGAAGAAGTCCGTAAAACCAAGGACTTGGAATACCCGGCAACAAAGCGGTCAATCCAAGGTATGAATTTATGGAGGCTTAATTATATTTTCGGAAGACTGTTGGGCCTGATCAGAATAGAAACATAGGGGTGCTATTTCTGGAAAAAAAAAATTCGGGACCAAAAGTGACACTATCTCAAAGTTGAGGGGCTAAAATAAAAAATGAGGTACCTTGTTTTCAAATCTCTGTAAATTATAGTATTAAAATGACTATTGTGGGAAGTATGGTATCAAAACTACAAGATCCCTTATACTATGGTACCGAAATTACATCTCACTCAATTTAAAGCTAGAATTGCATACGTATCATTAGTGGTTTCATCCTAACTACCATGCCATCCCAAACACCCAAGCTCTAGAAGAATCCATCTTGGTCATCACGGAGTGTCTAGCTAAGCTCATGTTAGAATAGGTGACCTTGAAGCCAATCCTGTTAAGCTTATGTAACTTATTTCTAACAATTTGGTGTTTAAATAGAGTTTATGAATAAAAGTGATACTCATATTTAGCATTAATTCTTTGTTTGTGTTCACTTAACTGCTTTACATTACATACTGTTTAATGCACAAACAAAACCCACAGATTGAAAGCTTAATCCAAGAAACTGGATTGTGCATAGGATGGCAAGTCATGAAATCAATTTCTGTGGATCGATCTGATATACTCCAAGTCGAAGGACCTCGAGATAGGGTATCGAGAGACCATTTGAGACTTGCACTAAGCAATTGTAGTTGTGTTTCATCGACAAATGAAGAAGGTCGTCCATGTAGGGGGTTAGCCAGCTTGTTGCCGGCTAACTGAGGTGACTCGTGGGAATCGTCATATGGAAAAACTTGAGTGGGTTGGTCGGTATGACTCGCATTCCCCGATTTCGAAAGTACGGATTTGGTCCTTGGACTTGAGGGACTATTGTGGTCACATACACACCATGCATGTATCTTAGATTTGGCAACAGACTACCAAGTCAAGAGACAGGGTTGTCATAAGCCCTATCTAGTGTAGTGTGAATAGTAGGTCCTAATATAGAATCCGTCTCCTGTCAATAGGATTGACAGTAATGTCTCACTTACACTCAAACTCGTCTTCAGTAAATCTGTGACCACAGTAACTGAACAGTGGGATGAGATCCCTATGATGTTTGGTATGGACGAGCCATAGCTGTAGTCAAGAATGGGTACCGACACCTATTGTCCACCCCCTAGACTATAGCCGTGAGATGGAAGACGGAAGGGCTAATGTACTAAAGAGCCTAAATGTTCACGCCATAATATGCACCTAGTATCTAGTGCCATGGACCGTTGCTAGATGGCCACCCATGGTGACGGACGAATCCCCATCATAGGATGATTGAAAATTCGGCCTAGTCTAGCTGAAGGTGAACCTAAAGAGTCACACACAATCCACTGGTAGAGAAGGATTTAATTTGAAATTAATTTCGGGAGGTAGAACAATTTAATTCGATTTAATTGGTTCACTTTTCTTGAATTGTTAATTCTTTTAATTGGATTAAATAGAATTAACTAATAAATTAGATTTATTAAATTGAGGAAATAAGCTCAAAATAATTATTTAATTATTTAAAGCCTTAAGGATTATTTTAAATTAGGTTTAAAATATTCCATGAAATCCGTCTAAGAGATGGACGGACCAGATTGAATGGAGAGATCAATGGCCTAGATTAAGTTTGACTTGGTCTTTAACCTAAGTTGACTGGATTTGAATAGGTCAAAATCCTAGTCAACCTATCCTTCTCTATGAGAATTTGAAGAGGACTAGGAGAAGTCCACTTCTATAAATTCTCATGGAAACACACACCACTAGGTGATAAAACTCTAGCGCGCGTGCACACATACACACACACACACTCGGCCTCTCTCTCGCCTCTCCTCTCCTCTGCAAGAAATTATTCTAGTTTCTTATATTTGATACAAGAGAACTATAGACAAATTGATCACGTTAATTCATAACGCTAGGTCGATTTGTCCTCCTATATAAATTCCTCTTGATTTCTTATTGGCACGGGGCTTCAAGATCCGGTGGATTGAGTGGACAATTTAGAGGGTTCCTGATTTGGAATCTTGGTGGCAAAATATGGAACAACGCACATAGCGATTTGAAGAAAACGACAACGGGTATGTTTTAACGTTTCCTTTGACAACCCTATGGCCACCATAATATTGCATGTTTATTTTGATAATGAGATACACCAAATAGTAGGGAGGTTCAAGGGAACACCCCTTGAACGTGTATTTACTTTCCCTTTAAAGCATGTTTTATTTTTCATGTTTTAATTTAACGCGCTTCCGCATTCGCGCTCCCTCCCAAGACGATCCACGCATGCTTTCAGCTCACTCTTCCATGGAACAGCGCCATGAGGTGTTGACTGCCTCTGTCGCCAACTTGCAGAACCAAATAGCCTGCATTCCTTCCTCTTCCACCTTGTCTCCGCCACCCCCACGCTCCGTCCCCACTTCCACCGCCCCCATGCACTCCCTTTCTAGATGCAAACCACCCCTAACTTAACCATCAAATCTCCAAAAATCCAAATGCAAACCTTCAATGACACCGATCCTCGTGATTGGATTTTCCAATCACAACAATTTTTTTCCTATTATCACATCACACCCGACGACCGCTTGGATGTTACTTCATGCTACATGAAAGGGGAGGGCTTGAGTTGATACAAATGGACCAGTTATCATCTTGGGATGCTTTTCTTCACGCCTTGGAGCTGCGCTTTGGGTCATCCTGTTATGAAAACCATGAGGTCACTCTGTTTAAACTCCGGCGGAGAGGGACTATCTTGGAGTATCAGGCGGAGTTTGAAAGGCTCTATAATCAAGTGGTGGATTTGCCCCCGGAATCTTTCCTCAATTGGTTTTTATTCGGTCTTCGTAATGATATTTAGTGGGAACTTACTGTGTTGCGCCCCTCCTCTATCAGTCAAGCCATTAGCTTGGCTAAGCTCATCGAGGCCAAGCTCAATGACTCCCGCAGTGCTGCTGGACCTTCTCGCCTGCCCCCTATTTCCCAACCGCCTGTGCTGTCCACTCTGCCTCCTAAGGTCCCGCATCCACTGCGTCGTTTGTCACAGGTAGAGATGAAGGACCGCCGAGCCCAAGGCCTTTATTTCAACTATGATGAAAAGTTTAACCTCGAACACCAATGCAAGGTAATTTCTGTTATTGCTCGATGTGGATTCCAAAAACCCGGACACCAATTGCAATGACGACCCAAAACCTCAACCACCGCCCCCATTCACCTAACTGGAACAACCGGATGACTCCGTGCACTTCCACCTTTCTTGGGCTGCTGTGGCGGGGACTTCATCCCCTCGAACGCTTTGCCTGCGTGGCTTTATATAGGGCATTTGGTGTTAGTGTTGATCGACAGTGCCAGTTCTCAAATATTCTCCAACAACGTGTGGGCTGGCTTTCTGGGCCTCTCGATCACCCCTCTTACCTCCTTTTCAGTAGCGATTGGCGACGAAGAAGTTTTGACTTATTCGGGCTTTTGCTCTAGTGTGCCTATTTCCTTGCAATCTCACAAGTTCTGCATCCCATTTTACATCCTTCCCATTTATGGGGCGGACGTGGTACTCGGTGTTCAATGGCTTGGGAAGTTTGTTCCCGTCATATCGGATTATTCTATTCCATCGGTGCAATTCAATCACAATGGGGCTTTGATTACATTAACTGGTGCTAAGCCTTCCACCCCTCAGTTTGCGTCTTTCTCTCAGTTATGGCACTACTCCAACACAGACTCCATAGCGTCACTGTAACCATTACCCCAGTCGAACCCCAAAGTTCCTGACAAATCACTTATACCATTGTTATTCCCACAACTTTTCCCCTTGACCTGTATGCCCTCTTGCATCAATTCCTCCACCTATTCCAATTACCCCATGGCCTTCGCCCTCCCCCTTCACCAAGATCACCATGAGTTCCCTATCTCAACGATGGACGAACTCCTTGACGAACTACATGCTGCTAAAGTTTTCACCAAATTGGATTTACGGGCTGGTTACCACCAAATCCAAGTAGCCCTGGAGGATGTTTCCAAAACTGCCTTTCGCATGATTGATGGCCAATACGAGTTCTTGGTGATGCCGTTCGGTCTTATGTACGCGCCTTTCACTTTTCAGGCTGTCATGAATGATATATTCTAGCCACTACTGCGCCGTTTTGTTCTCATTTTCTTTGATGATATCCTTGTGTATAGCTTGGATTGGGATGCTCATTTAACTCATCTTCTTGAGGTTCTGCAGATTCTATCGGATCATCGCCTGTTCTTAAAACTATCCAAATGTTGTTTTGGTGTCTCTTCCATTGAGTATTTGGGCCACATCATCTCGGCCGACTGAGTCTCCGTCAATCTGGCTGAAATTAAGGCAATGGTTGACTGGCCTGTTCTATCCACGGTGACTGCCCTCCGTGGTTTTTTGGGACTCACGAGTTATTACCACAATTTCAATCGCCAATATGCGGCTATTGCTACCCCTTTAACTGATTTACTCCGAGCCAACGACTTCGCTTGGATCCCGGCGATAAACGCTACCTTCCTTGCTCTAAAGGTGGCTATGGTTTTAGTCATCGCCCTGCACCTTCCGGAATTTTTCCTACGATTGAGGTTACTATTGATGTATCCCAGGTAGCTATTGGGGTTGTCTTACCTCAACAACGCAGGAACAGAGCTAACGGTAAGTCAGCGACGAGCTCGGTACGACTTTCTGGTTTAAAATGTTGCTAACGCAGAGAGCGACTGACCGCCTAGTCGGAGGCAGGAGTGGGGGAGCTAAGCGCGTATAGTGTGGGTAGCGAATTCTCTTGTTTATAGTTGTAGCTAAGGCTAAACCCGTAGAGCGTATAACGCCAGACGGTGAGCTAAACCACATTAGAACAAATCTTTTGATGCTCATCCTATGGTTTTGCTGGCTAGAGATGAATGATTCCAAACACCATGGCCATATTTTCAATTCTGATTAGATCATCTTGAAAGTTCACCAGTTCATCAACACAATCAGCCGAACGAAACTTGCCTGTTCAGTTAACTGCCAAGGTGAGTCCAATATTGTTGCTGCCATGGGGTTCCCCACTTGCGTTAAAAGGAGAGCTACACTGATGAAAATCAGGTGGAGTAAACCAGATAGGGGAGGGATCAAAATTAATACGGATGGTGGAAGCAAAGGTAACACGGGACAGGCTGGTGCAAACGGAATTACAGAAAACAAGGAGGGAGTTGCAATTTTTGCACTTGACGAATTCATTGGAGAAGCAACAAATATGTATGCTGAAAGGGAACTGGTTGGATCGAAGTAGATGCTACTAATCTTATTCGCTTGGTTGAGGAACCTTTGAAAGGGCACTGGTCATTGCAGCACTTGCTTTCTCATATCAACCTCTTTCTCAAGAAAGTGGACTTTTGAATTTCTCATATCTTTCAGGAGGGGAACAACGCAGCTGATCAACTCGCCAACCTTGCATGCTCATCCAAATCATCCAAGGTCTTTTGGGGTGTTGAACTTCACGGGCACATAACTGGTATTCTCAAATGTGATATCTTGGAGCTACCATACATTCGGACCAAATGATTGCTGGCTCAAAGCCCCTCTGTTTCAGGGAGTTCCCTCTTCCTTTTTGTTTCCAAGGTCTTTCTTGCTCTTCATTTAGACTGAACTTGCCCTGCTATTTTGGTGCACAGGTCTGATCCCTCATGCTGCAGAATGCCCCCTGCGTTGCAGCATCCTTCATGCTGTAGCCTTGTTGGGGCTGCAGCGGTCTTGCTGCTGCAACATTTCAACTGTTGCACCCTACAACAATGATGGAAATCCAGATCTGATCACCCAACTGGGACTCTTCAGACTTATTGCTACAAATTTGACCTTTCTTGTGAATACTGATACATCGGTGTATATTTTTTGTGCTTATTTATTGCGTACATATTTGTTGCTTCTCCGTACACCTCGGCATATATATTTGTGCTTCTCGAATGAATTCGTAAAATGCAAAAATTGCAACTCCTTCCTCGTTTCGTGCAATCCGCTTGCACCAACCTGTCCCGGGCTACCTTTGCTTGTACCATCCGTATTAATTTTGATCCACTCCTTGTCTGGTTTACTCGCTTGAATATCATCAGTGTAGCTCTCCTTTTAACACAAGTGGGAAACCCCATGGCAGCAACAATATGAGAGTCACCTTTCCAATTACCCAAGGAGGCAAGTTTCGTTCGGCGGATTGTGTTGATGAACTAGTCAACTTTAAAGATTATCCGAGCAGAATTGAAATTATGGCCACGGTGTTTGGAGTTATTCCTCTCTAGCAAGAAAAAGCACAGGATGAGCATCGAAAGAATTGTTCTAATGTGGGTTTTGCCGATTGAAGAGATATGCTTGTGATTCAAAAATAAGATGATGTTGTTTGTCGTGCAGAGGTTCGCAAAAAGGCGAGGTTTGTAGTGCACTAGGCCGTGCTGGGGTGAGTATGAAAGAGTGTTGTTGGGTATTTGCTGTAGATGTGAAACAGTGAATTGGACAGAGGGATGAGTGGCGAAGTATTGGCGGAGTTGCTCAAGGATAGTCGGGGCAGCCGTCGAAAGCACAGAAAACATACGGATTTAGGGTTTTAGGGTCTAGGGTTTAGGGTTTATGGTTTAGGATTTTTGTTTAGTGTTTAGGGTTTAGGGTTTTAGGGTGTTGAACTTCATGGGCACACATCTTTTCGGGAGGGTAACAAGGCAGTTGATCATCTCGCCAACTTTGCATGCTCATCCAAATCATCCTAGGTCTTTTGGGGTGTTAAACTTCACAGGCACATAATGGGTATTCTCAAATGTGATATCTTGGAGCTACCATACATTCAGACCAAATGATTGCTGGCTCAGAGCCCCTCTATTTCAGGGAGTTCCCTCTTCCTTTTTGTTTCCAAGGTCTTTCTTGCTCTTCATTTGGACTGAACTTGCCCTGTTGTTTGGTGCACAAGTCTGATCCCTCATGCTGCAGAATGCCCCCTGCGTTGCAGCATCCTTCATGTTGTAGCCTTGTTGGGGCTGACTGCTGCAACATTTCATCTGTTGCACCCTACAATAATGATGAGAATCCAAATCTGATCACTCAACTAGAACTCTTTAGATTTATTGCTACAAATTTGACCTTTCTTGTGAATATTGATACCTCGACGTACATATTTTTTGCTTATTTGTTGCGTACATATTTGTTGCTTCTCCGTACACCTCGTCATATATATTTTTGCTTCTTGAATGAATTCGTAAAATGCAAAAATTGCAATTCATTCCTCATTCCGTGCAATTCCGCTTGCACCAGCCTGTCCCGGGCTACCTTTGCTTGTACTATCCGTATTAATTTTGATCTACTCCCTGTATGGTTTACTCACTTGAATATCATCAGTGTAGCTCTCCTTTTAACACAAGTGGGGAATCCCATGGTAGCAACAATATGGGAGTCACCTTTCCAGTTACCCGAAGAGGCAAGTTTCGTTCGGCTGATTGTGTTGATGAACTGGTGAACTTTCAGGATTATCCGATCAGAATTGAAATTATAGCCATGGTGTTTGGAGTTATTCCTCTCTAGCCAGCAAAAGCACAGGATGAGCATTGAAAGAATTGTTCTGATGTGGGTTTTGCCGATTGAAGAGATATGTTTGTGATTCAAAAATAAGATGATGTTGTTTGTCATATGGAGGTTCGCAAAAAGGTGATGTGTGTAGTGCACTAGGCCATGCTGGGGTGAGTATGAAAGAGGGATGTTGGGTGTTTGCTGCTGATGTGAAATAGTGGATTGGACAGAGGGATGAGTGACGAAGTATTGGCGGAGTTGCTCAAGGATACTCGGGGCAGCCGTTGAAACCACAGAAAACATACGGATTTAGGGTTTTAGGGTTTAGGGTTTATGGGTTTGGGGTTTTGGGGTTTAGAGTTTAGGGTTTTAGGGGTTTGGGGTTAGGGTTTAGGGGTTTGGGGGTTTTAGGGGTTTGGGGTTTAGGGGTTCAAGGGTTTGGGGTTTGGGGTTTAGGGTTCAAGGGTTTGGGGTTTAGGGTTCAGGAGTCAGGGTTCAGGGTGTTTTTTTTTAGTGGGGAATTGTCGGGTTCAGGGTTCTGGATTTTTTTACTTTTTTTTTTTCCGTTTTTCTCTTCAAATATTCTTGCTTTTTTCAACTCCTTTTTTTCCTTTCCCTCTTTTTTCTCTTTTTTCTTCCTTTTTCCTTCTTCTTTTTCCTATCACTTTTCTTTCCTCTTTTTTTTTTTTTTTCATTTTTTTCAATTTTTGCAGTATGGTTCTCTTTTTCAGTGGGGACCAATTCAGTCAATGAACAATAAAAAAACCAAAGACACTGCCATACCTGTAAAGCCTCCAAAAAATCAATGTAGGCATGAGCCAACACCAAGTAACATAATGAGAACAAGTAGGCAAGAATGAGCAATTCAAGTCATAGAAAAGTGGGTTCAGAGATTTCAAAATTCGAGTAATGATCTACGAGACAGAAAACTATTTCTGAACCAGACATGAGGGCTGAACTTTGTACAAAAAGGTGCTATTCTCTAGAAAAGAAACAAAAGTAGGGTGTGTAGGTAATAGGATGTACATTGAGGTGTGTTTGCATAATTATACTGATAATAGGTGTATATGTGGTGAGTGAAAATAAGGTTGAAAAAGTGTGTGTAGGATGGCAAGAGTGTGCATGATGATAGAAGAGAGTGAGCAGTAATTGTGTGAGCAGAAAGAGCATTTTGATGACTCAAAGATAGAACAAGAAATTCGACAATGAACCTGAAAGGGCCCCGGGTGAAATTGACGACAGATTGCACAATTGCATCTCTATTAGGCTAGAACAAATGCCTGGAGGTCAAGAAATATCTCTCTGGTGCACGAATGAGACAGTGCATCAGGGGCATTCAAGAACCAGGGCAGTTTGTGCATTCATTTTCTTTTTCTTTTTAAAACTAAATCAAACAAGATATCTCTAGATAGAGCATGGTTTTGGCCTCTTCTTGTCCTGCTTATAGTGGAGATCTGCAAAAGGGAAAGAGGGCATGAACCTGCACAAGGATGACACGCATAAATCGAGAAATGGGTTTAGGGTTTAGGATTTAGCGTTTTTTTTTTTCAACCGGGGAATTTTCGGGATCTCCATCCCTTCTCGATAGAAAACGAAGAGCATGTACATAAAGTTTTGTACAATTTGTCAAAAGATCCTACACTATTAGAAAGGCCCAAAAGATATAAAAGTTGGGCCAGTCCACAAAACCTTAGCAATAAAATCACAACCCAAAATTCTGTCAGCCTAAGAGAGGTGATTGCAGAAGCCCATCTGGTGAAGGCCCTGTTCAGCAGATGCGGCCTGGGCTCATCCCTCTACCTAGTATGAAAAGCGGCCCAGGCAATGTGGGCAAGGCAGCCCAGCGCCTGAGCAGGTAGGCACTCAGGCACAAGTCCGCGACCCCCAGTGAGGCGGTCAATTAGCGGCCTAACAGCCCATTCCTTCAACAAGCAGATTCAACGGTTGGCTGGCCTAGGCGGAAGTGGCCCAAAAGATTAAGGGTCTAGACAACAGTGTCTAGGGGTGGCCAGAATTTGTGAGCTCGGAGGGGTAGCGTAAACCAATGAGGCTTTAAATAACTTGAAAAAATTCAACCCAAATCTTTATTTAAAAAAGAACCTAATAACAAAGCAATCAAGATAGCCGAATGAGGACAATACAAACCCACCCAAATCTAAAAGAAGAAAAGATCAAACCAAACAAAAAAGAATTAAAACCCAAGGTTGAGAAAACAAAATACCACAGTCTCAGCAGTAACCGTGCAGCAACAGATGAATAAACCACTTCAATCTCCCACAAATTAATCACTTTTTTTTTTTTTCGTTCCCTTTTCCTTCTTTTTTCACTTTTTTTTTTTCCGTCCCCTTATCCTTATTTTTTCCCTTTTTTTATCCTTTTCTTTTTTCTCTTATACATCCTTTTCTCCAAACTGTTTCTTCATATTGTTTCTAACAGTATTCGCTTCTTTTTTTTCATGTTTATCAAAAAGCACCAATGATCCTTGGTTTCACCTGCAAGAGGCTGCAGCTACCAACAACCCAACCATCAACCTCCCAACCAAGTAACAAAATAAGACAAACAAATAAAACCTCCCTAAGCAAAGAGTTGAGCTGAATTTTAAAATAGTAATAAGGGTTGAAATTCTTCAAATTAATAAAACCATGCACAGAAAATAAAAATGCAACCACCTTGATATGGTGAGCCAGAGCTGAATAAGGTACTTTTGATATGCCAAGTAGCCAAAAAAGTAAGGTGTAGGGTGATAGTATTCTGAAAGTATGATGAAAGTGAAGTGTGACGTAAAAGTAGAGGTAAGGAACCAACTATGCAAGTTTGGGATTGAAGAATTCACATTATGTGCAAAATGAAAGAAGAGAGTGAGCAAATTGATGTATTGGCAGAAAAGGATTGAGGCACAAAATTTGAATCCAAGAATGTTCCCCGGTTTGAGCGACGGCATTCCCGCACCAACACGAACCTACCAGAGATTAAGGAAAATGGGAGGCTAAGGAGACCTTTTAATGCACGAACGCCATTGTGCATTAAGGGTAAAGAAATACTGGGGAGTTGTGAATGTATCCCTGTTCTGATTCTCATCTGGTGTGCCAATCCAGATATTAAAAAATCATGTAAAAGTCCACAAGAGGTCCATGTCCAAGGAGCTTTGTTAGAGCAAAAAATGATGCTAGCAGAAGGGAGATTAGGAGAGAATGGATGCTGTATGCAGAGAAAAAAGATTGTGCAAGAGTTGCAAGCTCCTTGCACACAGCACTCAAATGAGAAAAGGAAGGCCAAGGAGATAGACTCCCAATGAAATGCTCGAACTCTTGGACAAAGAAATCGAGCTAAGCATTTGTTGAGTCCACAAAATTCTGCACAACGTTTATACGATTCCAAGATTTCTTTCAATCCATACATTCCATCATGATGATCAAACAACCACCTCTCGTTAATAACACCAATCAGCATCAAGTAAGAGAGGAGCAAAGCATTGGACACCTGTGTCACTTTTATGGACCCAAAAGGTTGTTTCTGACTGATGATCCAAATGTTCAAGCCAAACGGATCCTGCCTCTTTCTGCTGTTAAGCTGTGGGACGTTTGCGGTCATTAGTGCAGCTTGTGCATGGTTCAATGTGTGAATGTGTGACTAGTATGGTTAGTGACATGGCTAGTACGTTGCTGATGAGAATTCTGCAAAAGAGGAACTATAATTAAGGAGATTAAAAGCACCATAGCAGCAACTTGTGATGGCAGGGGCAACAACAACCTAGAGTAGCAGCACACAAGCTGCTGCAGCAACAGAATTAGAGAGAGGGTGTCCATGAGCCAGTTCTTGAGTACTCAAAGAAGGGGGGTTACATCAGTCCAATTGATTGAGAGTAAAAAAAATGGGAGTGAGAGGTGAGAGAACTCCCTAAAGCAAGTCATGGGGTTGCTTGCTGCAGCAGTTGAGCTTCTGCTGTAATATGGACTCTGCGATTTCAGTAAAGTAATAGCATGAAAAACAAGATCCCAGTGAAGAGTATCCAACAAATTATTCCTGAACACCAAGTGTAAAGATCACTTCTAGTTTAGTTGATGAGTAACAAAAAGATTTGGATCAAAGGTGAGAAAACTCCCTAAAATGGAGAGGCTCCAAAATCAGCAATCATTTGATCCTAATGTGTTGAATTTCAGACCAATCGCATTTGATGATCCCCGTGATGTGACGGTGGAGTTCATGCCCCCTAAAGACTTTGGATGTCGGGAGGAGCATGCTAGGTCGGCTAGATGATCAGCCGTCTTATTCCCTTCCTTAAAAATGTGAGAAATCTGAAATTCCATATGTTTGAGAGAGAGGTTTATGTGGGAAAGCATGTGCTGCATTGTCCAGTGTCCTTTGAAAGGTTCCTTAATCAAACGAATCACATTAGTAGCATCCACTTCGATCTAAATACGGTTGATATTTTCTTGTTGACAGATTTGGAGAGCTTTGAATAATCCATACACTTCAGCATACATATTTGTTGCTTCTCCAATGAACTTGTAGAAAGCGAAAATTGCTATTCCTTCCTCATTTCGTGCAATACCACTTGTGCCAGTCTGTCCCAGATTACCTTTGCTGGCACCATCCGTGTTAATTTTGACCCACCCTCTATCAGGTTTGCTCCACTTGACTTTCATTAGTTTAGTTCTCCTTTTAATGCAAGCGGGGAACCCCATAGCGGTAGCAACATTAAAGTTACCTTTCCAATTAACTAAGGGTGCCAATTTGGTTCGGCTGATTGTAATGATAAATCTGTGAACTTTCCAGATGATCCGATCAGAATTGAAGTTAAATCCACGACGTTTGGAGTCATTCCTCTCAAGCCAACAAAACCACGTAATGAGTAGCGGAATGATTGTTCTGATGTGGTTTTTGTCGATAGAAGATATACACCAATGATTAAGGAACAAGACGATGCTGGTGGTCGTGGGAATGTTGTCATTGAATTTCATTGCAAAGAAGTCCCAAACTTTGGAAATTTTAGGACCTTCCAAGAAGAGGTGTTTGAGGGTTTCACTGTTATTGTAGCAGGTGCATTTGGAGGCAAGAGAGATTCCCTTAGACTGAAGCCTTTGATCCACCGGAAGTTTATCGTTGATCAGCTCCATAGAAAGATTGACATGGTTGGTGTGAAGAAAGGACACCAAATATCTTTGAAAAGCTGTTGGGTAGCTCTTGCTTGCCGAATATCATTCCAAGTTGACTTAATGGTAAACGTACCATCTCCACTAAGCTTCCAGTGTGCAAGATCTATTTGTTCCTCATCAAAAGGGACTTGGCTGATCTCATGGACCGTTTGATGGGGAAGGATTTCCTTCAGCTTGTCAACGCTCCAAGACTTATCACTCCAGAAGAGCTTGACAGGTTCTGTAGTGCACTCTTTTTCAGGAAATAGGTAACAAAGTGCTTTCTCTCCCATCTAATTGTCAAACCAAAATGATATTTCCCCTTTGCCAATACTCCAAAAAAGGTGAGGTTATGCTTTTTTCACGGGATTGACAGAGTCTTTTCCAAGAGGCTGAGGTAATGTATGACAGTTTGGCCACAACAAGGTGATTACCTTTGTAGTATTTGTCAAGCATAAAATGTGCCTAAAGGGACCCGTGATTTCTGAATCTCCACCAAATTTTGTGCTCGAAAGCCTCAATCACATCACCGAGTTTTTGCACACCAAGGCCACCCTCATCCATCGGATAGCAGACAAATTCCCATGAGGCCCAGATCATTCTTTTCTAATTTTTGAAGCCACCCCAGAAGAATTTGTTAAAGAGTCTTTCAATCCGTTCAGTAACATATTTTGGGGGCTTGAGTGTTTGCAGCAGATACGTCGGCATAGCGCTCAGGACATTTTTGATGAGTTGTAGCCTACCTCCGTGTGACAACAGTGCCTTCTCCCATCCCAAAATTCTGTTTGTATTTTCTGCACAAGTTCATCAAAGAGTATTCCTTTCTTGTTTTCTTTGAAAAGAGGGGCGCCCAAGTAAGTAATGGGAAGGTGCTTGAGGCGGAAGCCAGAGACTTGTTGAATGCATTGGATCCGAAGGTTGGGAGTGTGCTTATCAACTGTGAAGGAGCTCTTTTCTTTATTAATACGCTGTCCCGAGATCGCCTCGTATTGCCGAAGGAAGTCCACGAGAATTTTAAGCTCCTTGCAGGTACCTTTAGAGAAAATGATCACATCATCGGCGAAGGCAAGGTGACAGATACTGAGGCTGCCTTTTGTGAAAAAGTTGAGCCTAGGGTGCTGTTGATAGAAGTTATTCAGCCCTCATGAGAGGCATTCTGCTGCAAGAACAAAGAGGGTTGGAGAGATAGGATCCCCTTGTCGAAGCCCTCTTATAGATTTAAAGAAGCCCGCACCTTCCCCATTGATGAGGATGTTGAACCAGCAGTTTTCAATCAGAGTTCGGACTCTATCAACCTAATCCACTGGGAATCCCATACGGCTGAGCATTCTGCAAAGGAAGTTCCAAATCAATCTGTCGTATGCTTTAGCCATGTCAAGATTGAAAATGACATTGTTCATGCTACTATTCGTACAAAGACAGTGAACCAGTTCTTGTGCCAGTATGATATTATCTGTAATGAAGCATCCTTGCACGAATCCAGTTTGCGACGGGGAGATAACCTTAGGGAGGATTGTGGCCACTTGACTGTTCATGATCTTAGATAGTATTTTCGCCGGAACGTTGCATAAGTTGATCGACCTAAAGTCTTTTCAAGTCTTCCGATTATCAGTTTTGGGAATGAGGACAACCGTGGCTGTTGTGAAGTTCTTAGGAGGTGGGGTCCCGCTGAAGAAGTAAAGGACTGCCTCCAATATGTCCTCTGCAATGATGTCCCAACAGTTCTGATAGAAGTACGCTGTGAAGCCATCTGGGCCTGTCGTGCCTGTCCGGACACATGTCAAACACCGCAGACTTGGCCTCTTCCAAAGTAGGGGTATGGCAAAGAATCTGAGTATCCTCTTCAGTGAGGAGGTTTTGGAATCCAGTTGAGCGGATCATATGTGACCTCTCATTCTTCAGTGAACACCTGTTTGAACTATTCCACAATCGATGCCTTGATCTCCCTCTGGCTTTGTGAGAGTGAGTCCATCATGTTGAATTGAGTGAATCCATGACTGCTTCCTCTCTTTCTTAACAAGAGTGTGGAAATATTTGGTGTTCTTTTCTCCTTCGATAAGCCATTACAGACGGCTTTTTGCTTCCAGTAGCATTCCTCCACCGACAGTGCAAAAGTGAGCTCAGATGTGGCTTTGTTCACGGCAATAAGGTTTTCATCGGTTGGATCATTATCGAATTGTTCTTCAACTTCCTTAGCCTTCTATTCAGCACTATGGATATTCTGAATATGTTACCAAACACCTCAAAATTCCATGATCTCAGCGCTGCTTTGAGACCGTAGAGTTTCTATTGGAATTTGAACATCCCTTGACCATGAATTAGGTATTGCCACGATGTAGTCACACAGTGTTTGAAATCATGGTGCTTGCTCCACATGTTTTGGAATCGGAACGGGGTTGGTCCTTTCCTAGAGTCATCCAAGGTGGTGAGCAATAACGGACAGTAATCTGAGACGTTTCTCATGAGGTGCTGAAACTCAGGTGAGGGGAAATGAATCAATCCAAGTGTGAGAGTAAAGAAATCTGTCCAGTATTTGCCAGAGCCTATTCCTCGACCAAGTAAATTGAGCTCCTTCAAACCCAGCATCTTGAAGGCCACAATCGACCAACATATCTCCAAAATCCTCCATGGTTCTGATTTTAGGGGCTGCACCTCCTTTTCGTTCCCCAGCTCCCAAGATATCGTTGAAGTCCCCTCCGAGCAGCCAAGGGGTGTTACCTGGGTCAATGTTTTTGATGTCATCCCATAACTCCCTTCTTTCAGCTCTAGTATGTTTGGCGTAAACCCACGTGCGGAGGAGGTCGTGGGGAAGCAGATCTGTGGAGAGCCTAAGATGTAGGAATTATTCTCGGGAAGTCAGGATGTCACAGTTCAGTGAGCTATCCAAGAAGCACCATATTTTTGAGTTGGTGTCACAAACCACCTTATTGAAGCCGAGCCTTCTGCAGAAGTATACTTCATCTAAGTGAACTTTGGGTTCCACAATAACAAGCATTTTTGCTTTATGGGTTTGACAAAGCCAGTGTATATGTTTTTGTTTCTGTGGTTCTCCAATCCCTCGGATATTCCAAAGCAGGATCTTGATCATGACTGAGATGAGGAGGGGGGACCAATTTCTGACTTTGCTCCTAGTCAGGATTTGATATTCCTGAGTGGTTTTCCATCGATTGAGACAAGATAGGTCTCCCCTTGCTGTTGCATCTTCCCATGATGATTGGGGTGACGAGTGAGTTTCGTCTCCACTAGAATGATCATTTTCTCTTTGGCAAGGCTCAACATCATGGTTTTCAAAATAGCCCGCGTCCAACTCTGGATCATTTGCTGGTAGGGGATAAATATTCATGGTAGCCTGGTTAAGGGTGCATTGCTGAAATTAACTGTGGTCGTTAGGTTCGAAATTACCAAAGTCCCCCGCTGTTGGATCCATTGCGCAGGGTGACAAATGGGTTAGGGGAAGGGGATTCAACACATTGGAGGGGAGCCTCCATTGCTACCCCCTCGCAACGCCCAACAACACTCGCAGCTCTCACAACATTCACAGTACAAGCAACACCATCATTATTATGCTCAACATCGGTATTGATCTCATGCATAGCCACTTCAACATTAATCACATTACCAACACTAGGAACACGTAAAGGTTCAACATTTGAATTCACATGTAAAGCTTCAGCATGAGGGGCAGCCTCATTGTGCACATTTATAGCGTTAATTTCAACATTAGAAACATTCACGTTTATATCACAAATTATAGCATTAGAGTCATGAGGGGCAGCCTCATTATGCACATTTATGTCCTTAGGTTCAGCACAAGAATCAATACTGTGAGGGGGCAGCCTCATTATGCACAAAAATATCATCACAATTAGTAAAAAGATCAACACCATGAGTGATAGCCTCATTATGCACATGAACATAATTAAGAGTAGTATTAGCATCAAAACCATGAGGGGCAGCCTCATTATGAATAGGATCAGCATGGTACCTGGGTTTAGTGGCTGATTTTGTTCTCTCTGTTTGACGAGCTTTGGCTGATTGGTTATGATATTCACCAGTGGGAAGTTGCATGTCCTCTTCTTCTATTTGGCTGAGCGCGTTAAATGAGTTGTTGCTTTCAATTCCGGCAGCAGCAGCAAGCTTTTCCTTCCTTTGATGAGTTTGGGTACTTGGTCCGCCAACTTCTAACCTCACGTTTCCAGTTGTGTTTCCGGTCCCAGTTCAACTGTTTTTTCCCTTTTTTTTGTTGGGGACGTTGTGGTTTTGGTGCATTTCCTTTTGTGTAACATGCTTGTGCTTCCTGCCCCACGTGTTTACAAAGCATGCAGTATTTAGGGGGGTTTTCATAAAATGATTTTTTGACTGATTTCTTCATCTCCAATACCAATGACAATCTCATCAATCTGTTTAGTAGCAAAATCAACTTCAACACACACTCTTGCAGCCATAAGTCGAGATTGGAACAGAGTAGGCTCATCAAGTTTAAAAGGGGTGCCAATAAGACTAGCAATTGCATGCAAGGCATCTTTATGGAATAGATGAGCCGGTAGAGTGGGGAAATGAATCCATACCGGTGCCAGTGAAGATTCTTGCTATGGACAGAATGAGGGGGGTCCATTTGAAGCTTCTCATGGGAAATCCATCAATGTGCCAGAGTCTTTGTATCCACAGCTTTGCATAGTCCTCCTTGTTTTTTAAGATTGATGAGAATATGCTTGTTGGTGATCATGGTGATAGTGAAGAGTCCCTTGAATTTCAGTGATGTCAGGAGCCGATACATATTTCGGTAGGGTGAAGACCATGCGAAAACTTGCCAACAATAGCAAACTTAAAATTTTCTCACAGCTTCTCAGTTTCAACAATGAAGAATTGAATTTTTGGGAGACCATTGGATTCTGTTTTGTGCCCGAATACGGTTGGAGGGCCTCCATCAAGGTACGAGTGTTGAATTATTTTTTGGAAATGAGAACTCTGTTGATTGAGAGTTCACAACCTCAACAAATGATTTCTTCGCCAGTGGTGGATGCGACTGCCGAGGGTGCAACAGTCTGGTTGGGCATGGGATGAGGTGAGTTCAAATTCAGCTGGTTGGGGGCAGACAGAGTTGACTCGGGCTGAGCCGGGTTGACTCGGGCGGGTTTAGTGTAGAAAGGGCGAAACTCGCCCCTTGAGGAGCCAATATCCGGGGAGGGGGTGATGCCCAAATCTAATAGGACAGAAGTGTTGTCCATCGGATTGCGATCGCACTGGTGGTGGTGCGTCGCTGAACGGACGGCGGACGGCGGCACTCCAACGGGGCAAAAAACGGCGAACGAGTGAATGAAGAAGACGTTCGATATGCACTTAAGGTTGATGGAAATGGTTGTTTTAGGTCTCGTTCGACTCGCCAGGGGATGCTGAGGATGATGGTAGTGGTCCGCGCGTACTCCGTTCGGTCGGCGACAAATTGGCGGCTCGAAGTTTCGGCGGCGAAGATTAGAGCCCAGTCGAAATCGCCGATCAAAACCGCAATTGATTGGGGGGAAATGTTCGTCTTGCGATGGGAATTTGATTCGTATGGATGGCATGCAACAACTCATCGGAACAACGCCAGATTTTTTAGAGAGAATGTGGGGGCGATTGGAGGGCGATTTTAAGGTGATTTTCTGAACTTTGGGCGGCAAGTGTGGGCGCGTGTCTCGTCGGTTGGTGGCACGCGCTGGTTGAAAATGATGGGCGGAGGACGACGAAGCTTGTGGTGGTGCATGTGACCGGTAACGCGCCAGAAAATTTTCCAACGGTCGGTCGGTGGGTGCGCAACGGCGGCAGCGGTGGTGGGCTATCGTCCAACGGTGAGGCTGGATATATGGTGGTTTGGGTGGTGGTGGGTGGTTAGAGTTGTAGTGTGTGAAAATCTCCCACACTTGTATTGAGATGTTGGAGAAAATGCATGGGTGATGAATGGTTTAGGGTTTTTGGTTGAGGGTTTGGTTTAAGGTTTAGGGTTTGGATTGGTTTTAGGGTTTAGGGTTTTTTTTTGCTTTTTGCAAAAGGGGGAATTATCGGAATCCCCGTACCTTCTCGATAATCGATGAAAACCATGTACACAATGTTATGTACAAATTTTTCAAAAAAATTCCTACACTATTAAGAAAGCCCAAGAGATATACAAAAGTTTTGGCTGATTTACAAAAAAAATTGGTGGCTCTGTTTTGCAGAAATGGCCAGATTTTTGGCCCTTCAGTGCAGCCCAGTGTGGAGCCGAGGTGTGGCAGCCCAGATGTGGTCTGGCAGAAGCAGCAGGCTTCAGCTGGAAGCCCAAATGTGCGGCCTAGGTGCGGGAGAGGTCCAAGAGGAAAGCTCAGCCACTACTTGAAGGTTGAGTAGCAGCGCGGCCCATCATCTTTCAACGTGGCCCAAAGTAGTGCGGCCCAGTAGCAGCGCGGCCCATCATCCTTCAACGTGGCCCAAAGTAGTGCGGCCCCAGTAGCAGTGCGGACCAACGGCATCGCAACCCAGTGGCAATGTGCCCAGCAGCATGGCTCAAAAGCATCAGCGGATGCAGCCGAGCGAGAAAGACAGCAATCCAACAAGTTGAAATAGCGGCCTAATTGCAGCAGCTTCCAATAATATATTTAGCCCAAAAAGAATGTAGGTTGCTGCCCAGTGAGACGACGACCAAGCGAAGAGGGGCAGTAGCCCAACGCCTGATGGTCTCAACTCCTACAGATTGGGTCGGGCCAGTGGAGTGGAGAAGCCTAGAGAGTTGTTTGGTCCATTTAATATCAAATAAATTATAAAAAGATCAACCCAAGATCATGGTTTAGAATTCATGCCCAAGCCTAATCAGAAATTGAAGCCCAATTACCACATTCTGAAGCAAAATTGAGAGAAAAAAATTGCACGGTTTTTGAAAAGAATCGGGTACGGCTCGGAACGCAACGAAAGCATAAAAAACGTGAATTTAAAGCATAATTTAAAAATGGGTTCAAAGGGGTGTTCCCTTTGAAGTTCCCGAGCGTTCGGTGTGAAAGCCTAGCAAAGGCGTGTGGATTGGCCCAGGAGAAGCGCGAATGCGGAAGCGCGGTATAATTAAAATTTGCAAGAATTTAAACATACCATGTACGAGATAAAATAAACACGTTCAAGGGTGTTCCCTTGAATCTCCTGGGCATTCGGTGTATCTCATGAATAAGAAAACATACAAAACTTTCATGGAGGCCATAGGGTTTAAAGAAAAAAGGGGACGAAAAATTCTAAACCGGAAACCTCCCGGTTGTCGTTTTCGTCTTTGAACCGCTACTCGCGTTGTTCCCCGTTTTGCTCCAAGATCTCGAGTTTGAGACCCTCTAATTCGTACAGACAATCCGCCCACGTATCTTGATCTTCATGCTAGCGAAAGAACAAGTGTATGCTTATTTGGAGAGGACGGATTGATCGAACGTTATTGATTAACGAGATCAACCCTCCTTAGAGTTCAATTGTGAAATAAAAGAACTTGGAAGAGTTTCTTGCAAAGAGAGGGAAAGAGTGCAGCCGAGAAGAGAGAGAGAGGAGAGGCTGAGTGGTGTGTGTGTGTGTGTGCGCGCTTCAATTTTTCATCACGTCTTCTAAAGAGAAACACCTAAGAGTATTTATAGAGGAGGAATCCCATTGCTCTTCTAATTCCTACTCTTTGAGGACTCCTCTTTTGAATAGGATTTGACCTAGTCAACATCTAGTTAATTGGTCAAACCAATCCTAGCCATTGATTTCTCTCTTTAATCTCAACCATTGATTAATTTAATGTAATATTTAAAACTCATTTAAATAATCCAAAAGGCAATAAATAAATATATCAAATATAAATATTTATTCCAAGCCCATTAAATTAATTTCCAATAAATCTAATTTATTAGATAAATTCCTTTCATTTAATAAAAGGAATTAATTTCTTCCCAAGAAAAGAAGGACCCGATTAAATCCAATTTAATCACTCCACTTCTCTCCAAATATTTAATTCCAAATTAACTACGTCATGTGTGCGGATTGTGTGTGACTCTTTAGGTTCACCTTCAGCTAGACTTGGTTGGATTCCTAAAATCCGTCCGTTACCATAGGTGGCCGTCTAGCAACAATCCATGGCACTAGAGACTAGGTGAATATGCGTGGGGATGAACATTTAGGCTCTACAGTACATCTATCCTTCCGTCTACGGTCTCACCACTTAGGGTCTAGGGCACGGATATGTAGGTACCCTTTTTGGACCTAAGTGTCGTTCTGTCCTTTACCAAACGCCGCAGGGAATCCTTCCCTTCTGTTCAGTTACTGTGGCCACAGATTTTAGGGACAAGACATAGAGTATTTTGAGACTCTATTGTCAACCTTCTTGACAGGAGACAGATCCTTTCTTGGAAACTACTGTCATGTTGTACACCGTGGCTGCACTAGGTATGGCTTATGACTACTCAACTGCATTTTGGCAATCTCTCACCATATCTAAGATACAGTCTCGATATATAGGTAAACTCAGCAATTGCTCAAGTCAAAGGATTTGACCTGTACTGTTGGAACCGGGAACGCACGTCATACCTAGCCGACCCTGTTAGAATAGGTGACCATGTAAGCAAATTTTGGCAAGAATACGTAACCTATGTCTAGACAATTCTTTGGTATTTGATAAAAACATTTATGAATAAAGAAGTGAAAATTCATATGGCAATACTTTGTTTACGTTCACTTATCTGCATTTACATTTCTGTTCTCTACGCAAACAAAGCCCACGGACTGAGAAACGATTTCGGGGACTGGGACTACGCTTGGAGGTAGGTCCATGAAATCAGTCTTACCGAATCAGTCCGGAAATCTCCAAGTCAAGGAATCCCGAAAATGGGTACCGGGATTCCCTTTGAGACTTGCACTAAGCATCTGCTGTCGTATTTCATCGACGGGTGACGAAGGTCGTCTAAGCAGTGTTAGTGGGTCAGCGTGCTAGGAAGCAGCTGACTGAGGTGACTCGCGGGAACCGTCTTACGGAGGACCTTGAGTATGGTCAGCAAGGTATGACGTGTATTCCCGGTTCCAACGGTACAGGCCAAGTCCTTTGACTTGAGGAACTGCTGAGTTTACCTGTGCGTCAGGTCTGTATCTTAGACATGGTGAGAGATTGCCAAAATACTCTTGAGTAGTCATAAGCCATGTCTAGTGCAGCTCGGGTGCACAAAGTGACAGTAGTTTCCAAGAAAGGATCTGTCTCCTGTCAAAAGGTATTGACAGTTGAGTCTCATGTATGCTCTGTGTCTTATCCCTGAAATCTGTGGCCACAGTGACTGAACAGAAGGGAAAGGTTTCCCTTGCGGGGTTTAGTAAGGACAGACCGACACTTAGGTCCAAAATGGGTACCTGCTTTTTTCGTGCCCTAGACTCTAAGTGATGAGACCGAAGACAGAAGGACAAGTGTACTGTTAGAGCCTAAATGTTCATCCCCGAATATTTCACCTAGTCTCTAGTGCCATGGACCGTTGCTAGATGGCCACCCATGGTAACGGACGGATTTTAGGAATCCGACCAAGTCTAGCTGAATGGTGAACCTAAAGAGTCACACACTATCCACACACACTTACTATTTAATTTGGAATTAAATATTGGAGTAAAGGAATGATTAAATTAGATTTAATCGGGTCCTATATTTTTCTTGGAGAAATTAATTCCTTCTATTTGATAAAGGGAATTAAATTAATAAATAGGATTTATTAAAAGGGTTGATTTAATGGGCTTAGAATAAATTATAATATTTATTTATTATATTATATTTATTATTTTACCCTTTTGGAATATTTAATAGGATTTAAATATTCCATTAAATTAAAATCAACGATTGAGATGGAAAGGGAAGATGGAAGGCTAGGATTCGTTTGACTAGGTTAAACACTAGTTTGACTAGGACTTTGACTAGGTCAAAATCCTAGTCAAATTAGGTTATTTAGAGTTTGAGTTTAAAGAGGATTAAACTCTTCCTCTATATAAACCTCTAGCTTCCAACACTTGTAAGATGATGATTCTTGAAAACACACACAACACACACTCTCCCCTTCTCCTATCTCTCGTCCGCCCCCTCTCTCTCCTCCAAGAAAATATTTCTTAGTTCTTTTTGTTCTTGGAACATTAAGAACTTAGACGAACCAATACCGTTAATCGATAACATGTTATTGATTCGTCCACTCCAAAATTTATACACTTGTTCGTTGCTAGCACGACGTGCAAGATACGTGGGTGGATCGTGTGTCACGATTTGGAGGATCTCAAGAACGAGGTCTTGGTGCAAAACGGGGAACAACGCGAGTAGCAGTGGAAGACGAAAACGACAACGGGTAGATCTCGTTTATGATTTTCGTCCCTCTTTAATTTTCAACTCTATGGCCTCCATGATCTCTTTATTAGTTTTATAATCATGAGATACACCAAACGCCCGAGAACCTCAAGGGTACACCCCTTGAGCGTGTTCTTTTAAATTAAAAGCATGCCTTTTATTTTTGTATGTTTTATTTTACCGCACTTCCGCATTCGCGCAATTCTGGGGACGATCCACCGATTCCTTTCAGACCCTACTCAAGGTCCTCCGTAAGACGGTTCTCGTGAGTCATGTTAATCAGCCACTCCCCAGCAGGCCGACCCACTAACGCTGCTTAGACGACCCTCATCACCCGTCGATAAAACACGACAGCAGATGCTTAGTGCAAGTCTCAAGTGGAATGTCGGTACCCATTTTCGAGATTCTTTGACTTGGAGATTTTCAGACTGATTCGGCGGAACTGATTTCATGGACCTACCTCCAAGCGTAGTCCCAGTCCCCGAAATGTGATTTCAGTTTGTGGACTTTGTTTGTGTAGCGAACAATTATAAAATAGTTAAAGTGAGCAGTATGTGCCAAATGAATTTCACTTTCTTGTTCATCAAGGTTTTATTAAAATTTCGAAATTGTTCAGACATAGGTTACAATTCGCTTAATAATATTGGCTTCATGGTCACCTATTCTAATAATCTTTCACTTGACCTTTAAAGCCAATCACCCATATGCCTAATCCCCATCTTCTCAAGATGTTGCGTATGGGCGCTCTCTGACATAGGCTTTGTCAGCGGATCTGCTGTGTTGTCTGCTGAGTTGACTCGGTCCATCAGAACGTCACCTTTTCCTAAAATTTCTCTTAGAAGGTGGTAGCGTCTAAGAATGTGTTTGGATCGGTGATGAGATCTCGGTTCCTTTGCTTGCGCTATAGCTCCGTTGTTATCACAGAAGATAAGTACGGGCTCGGCAATGCTAGGCACCACATGCAACTCTTGGATGTAGTTTCTAATCCAAACCGCTTCTTTGGCAGTTTCTGAAGCTGCTATGTATTCAGCCTCAATGGTCGAATCAACAGTGGTTGGAACTTTTCCATGCTACCACTCCTCCATTGAGCCTAAACACATAACCTGATTGAGACTTGGTATCATCGTCATCTGCTTGGAAGCTAGCATCGCTAAAGCCTTCCAGGATCAGTTTTCCATTGCCATAGACTAAGAACATTTTCTTAGTCCTCCTTAGGTACTTCAGGATGCCCTTGACCGCATTCCAATGTGCCTCTCCTGCACAGGACTGATATATGCTCGTTATGGTTAGGGCGTAAGTGATGTCAGGTCTTGTGCAGTGGACCGCATATTGGATGCTTCCTACAGCAGAGGCATAGGGAACGATTTTCATCTTTTCAAGTTCCTCATCAGTTTGCGAAGACTGTTTCTTGGACAACTTGATCCCATGCCTAATGGGAAGGAATCCTCATTTGGAGTTGTCCATCCGAAACCTTTTTAGGACTTTCTTCATATACGAGTTTTGGGTTAGTCCTAACATTCTTTTAGATCTGTCCCTGAAAATCTGGATGCCAAGAATGTAGGAGGCTTCACCCAAATCCTTCATGGAAAACTGAGTTGATAACCATGCTTTTGTGTTACCCAACATTCTAACGTCATTTCCTATGAGCAGAATGTCATCCACATAAAGCACTAGGAACACTGTAGAGCTCCCACTGACCTTCTTGTACACATAAGGGTCGGATTCGTTTTTGAGGAAATCATAATCCCGTATGACTTCGTCAAACTGAATGTTCCAACTTCGGGATGCTTGTTTGAGGCCATAGATGGAATTTTGGAGATGACAGACTTTCTGTTCTTCTCCGGTAACCGTGAAACCCTCCGGCTGATCCATGTAGATCTCTTCCTCAACAAAACCATTAAGGAAGGCCGTTTTCACGTCCATCTGCCATATCTCATAGTCATACCATGCTGCTATGGCAAGCAAGATCCGAATGGACTTAGCCATGGCTACTAGCGAGTAGGTGTCCTCAAAATCAACCCCGGGTCGTTGAGTGTACGCTTTTGCTACTAGCCTAGCCTTGAAGGTTGTGACTTATCCATCAATGCCAAGTTTGTGCTTATAGACCCATTTACAGCCAACTGGCTTAACCCCTTTGGGTGGGTCTACAAGTGTCCAAACTTGGTTCTCATTCATGGAGTCCATTTCACTTTTCATGGCCTCAAGCCATCTCTCGGAGTTGATGTCAGACATCGCTTCTCCGTATGTCTTAGGATCCTTATCCAATAGACTGGTCGTGTTTAGAAAGCCGTATCTCACGGGAGGTCGTGACTCTCTAGCTGACCTACGGAAACAGGAACGTCAGTGGTGACTGTGGGCGCTGACTGTACGGGAGCCGGCGGTTCAGGTACCAGGGTTGGCCCTTCCTGAGGTCGTCCTTCATGCCTAGCATGCTGAACTTCTCGAGGTTGGTCAACCTTCTGGGTATCTATTCTGAATCCTCTAAGTGAGGAATCCGCGGCTACCACTGATGACTAGTCTGCATCACTTGACTCCTCAAGGATCAGTTCATCAGGTTGGATATCCTCTGAAAAACCTTGTTCCAAGAACACTGCGTTCCTTGAAACAAATACCTTTTGTTCCAAGGGGTCATAGAAGTAATAACCTGCAGTTTCTTTGGGCTATCCAACGAACCTGCATAAACTAGACTTTGATTCAAGCTTGTCTCCCACTAGCTTCTTGACGTATGCAGGGCTACCCCACACTTTCAAGTAGTTGTGGGAGGCAGGCTTGCCGTGCCATATCTCATATGGCGTTTGGGTCAATGCACTGGTAGGCGCCAAGTTTAACAATTTGGCCGCAGTCTCTAATGCGTAGCCCCAAAATGACAAGGGCAATTTGGTAAAACTCATCATGGATCGAACCATGTCCAACAGGGTTCGATTCCTCCTTTCAGAGACGCCATTTAACTGTGGTGTCCCGGGAGGTGTCCATTAAGAGATTACCATTTTCTTTAAGATAATTAAAGAACTCAGCACTAAGGTACTCTCCGCCTCGGTCTGACCGCAGGACTTTAATTTTGCAGCCGGTTTGGTTCTCAACTTCAAGTCTGAATTCTTTAAACCTCTCAAGAGATTCAGACTTGTACCTCATTAGGTATACATAACCATACCGTGAATGATCATCGGTGAAGGTTATGAAGTAGGAGAACCCACCTCGGGCTTGCATCTTTAGTGGTCCACATACATCTGTATGGACCAAGTCCAACAGACCTGTGGCAAGCCTGCTTTGTCCTACAAAGGGTCTTTTGGTCATTTTCCCTCTGAGACAGGATTCGCAAGTTGGTAGCTCACTCAAGTCCCCTACCTCTAGGTTCTTTGAGTCTACCAATTTCTTCATCCTATCTTGGAAAATGTGACCTAGCCTTGCGTGCCACAGTTGTGCGTTCCCATTATTATCTATTTTATGTTTATGTTGAGCATTTAGAATGAAGTTCGTTTGTTGTAAGATATAGAGACCATTATTAAGCGTACCAAGCAGATGAGCAATACCATACCTCATCAAATAAAAGCAATTTTTATTAATCATAAACTCATATCCACTATTGTCTAACAACGGAATGGAAATGATGTTTCTAATCATGCTAGGTACATAATAAACTTGCTCTAATTCTATACTAATACGATCACTAACTACTAGAGTGGCGGATCCCACTGCTTCTGTCAAGATGGCCTTGCCATTCCCAAGCTTTAGGACCATGTCCCCGCTACTCAATTTTCTGCTTCTTTTCAGCACCTACAAATCATTGCAAATGTGAGCTCCACAGACGGTATCCAATACCCAAGAGGCAGTGTTAGTAACTATATTAACCTCAATCACAAAGATACCTTGATTGGAGAGGAGTTTGGGGCAATCCCTCTTCCAATACCCTTTCTCACGGCAATTGATACATATGTCATATGCCATCGACTGTTACTTTGAGTCAACCTTCCCTTTTCCTTTACCTTTCCCCACTTTGGCAATGGGAACACTCTTAGTATCGGTAGCTGCTTTGACGGCTTTTTCTCTTTCCCTTCTTCCTTTTCCAACGCCCGGCACCCTTGCCTTTCGTCTTGGAAGTCGAAACATCTCCAAACAATACCAACGGCGTAGACTTTTTGGTCGTTGCCTCGTATTGCACCAACATATTGATTAACTCATGAATACCCTTCTCAAATGTGTTCATGTTGTAGTTAACAATGAATTGGTCGAAGGAGGGTGGGAGAGACTGAAGGATCACATCTATGTACGTCTCGTTATCGAGCCCTGCCTTGAGGTCCTCGAGCTTTTCCACCAATGTAAGCATCTTGACCCCATGCTCTTGTACAGAGGACCCTTCGGTCATTTTAGTTCCAAAGAACGCCTTCGTCGCGACATACCTAGTATGCCGGTCTGGGACTGCATAGCAATTCTTCAGGCGAGCCATAATGGAAGGGACATCGTCTAGCCTTTCATACTGCTTCTGAATCTCATTCGTCATAGAGGCAAGTATGACGCTACGGACTCTTCGGTTATCCTTATGCCAAGTCTCGAATGTCTCACGTTCTTCTGGCGTGGATCCTTCCGGCAAGGTCCTAGGGAACGGCTCGTCCATGACATAGCCTTGGTTCTCGTAATCGAGGACTATCCTCAGATTGTGCAACCAGTCTTTGTAATTGGTTCCATTAAACTTGTTGGTCTCAAGTATGGTTGATAATGGGTTCTTAGACATTTTTAAATCTACATTTAAAGAACAGAACTACGATCAGCAGAATTTTAAAAGACGAAAGTTTTAATAATTAATTAAACGCTTGGACTTTAGTCATTTAATGCTCCCACTATTTATACGAAAACATGATACTCCCAAACATTATTTTCGGGAAACACCCTTTCCTAGTGGGCTTGGGATCCACAGCGATTTTCCCCATACCCCGCTTTTACGATTCGCATGGGAAGAATCCTGTGGGAGGTATACCATACCATTCTCATTCCACGAGATTCTCAAGATAATTGCTTCACCCTTTCACGTGATCCCGATAACTCCAAGCGAATCACGTTATTTGGACGTTAGACCCGACCCAATCGACTGATTCATAGGCCTACTGCTACCTCCACGACTCGTGAGACATGTAACAACAGTGCACTCTTCATTCACCTCCACGACTCGTCAGACCACGCTATCGACCTAAATCAGCTTCCTCACTATGCCATGGATTGGATGGCATGGACGAACTCCTAGAGTCCATGTCCATTTGTAAAGGGCCTAATATTTTGAACTTTGGTCCAACCAAGTGAGAGTTGTAAATCACCAAGATCCCATACACATATACATTCATCCATAATGCATAATTAAAGTTTACATCCCATGGCAATAACATGATAAATAAACCATTCATTCACCATAAAAGCCACATGCAAAATTAAGGCCTAGCATGCCCCTGTTGGATGATCACGAGCCCGAAGCCTATGCGACCCACTGAGCCCGCAATGGATCTATGGTCACTCTAGGGTTGGTCCTACACTAGCAGTGTTAGTGGGTCAGCCTACTGGGAGCGGCTGATTGAGGTAACTCGCGGGAACCATCTTATGGAGGACCTTGAGTAGGGTCGGCTAGGTATGACGTGCGTTCCTGGTTCCAACGGTACAGGTCAAATCCTTTGACTTGAGCAATTGCTGAGTTTACTTGTACATCGAGACTGTATCTTAGGTATGGTGAGAGATTGCCAAAATGCAGTTCAGTAATCATAAGCTATACCTAGTTCAGCCACGGTATACAACGTGACAGTAGTTTCCAAGAAAGGATTTGTCTCCTGTCAAGAAGGTTGACAGTAGAGTCTCATAATACTCTATGTCTTGTCCCTAAAATCTGTGGCCACAGTAACTGAACAGAAGGGAGGGATCCCCTGCTGCGTTTGGTAAAGGACAGACCGACACTTAGGTCCAAAATGGGTACCTACATATCCGTGCCCTAGACCCTAAGTGGTGAGACCGTAGACGGAAGGATAGATGTATTGTAGAGCCTAAATGTTCATCCCCACGCATATTCACCTAGTCTCTAGTGCCATGGACCGTTTCTAGACGGCCACCCATGGTAACGGACGGATTCTAGGAATCCAACCAAGTCTAGCTGAAGGTGAGCCTAAAGAGTCACACACAATCCGCACACATGACGTATTTAATTTGGAATTAAATATTTGGAGAGAAGTGGAGTGATTAAATTGGATTAATCGGGTCCTTCTTTTCTTGGGAAGAAATTAATTTCTTTTATTAGATGAAAGAAATTTATCTAATAAATTAGATTTATTGGAAATTAGTTTAATGGGATTGGAATAAATATTTATATTTGATATATTTATTTATTGCCTTTTGGATTATTTAAATGAGTTTTAAATATTTCATTAAATTAATCAATGGGTTGAGATTAAAGAGAGAAATCAATGGCTAGGATTGGTTTGACCAATTAACTAGATGTTGACTAGGTCAAATCCTATTCAAAAGAGGAGTCCTCAAAGAGTAGGAATTAGAAGAAGAATGAGATTCCTCCTCTATAAATACTCTTAGGTGACTCTTTAAAAGAGGTGATGAAAAATTGAAGGACACACACACACACACACACCACTCGGCCTCTCCTCTCTCTCTCGCGGCTGCACTCTCTCCCTCTCTTTCCAAAAAACTCTTCCAAGTTCTTTTATTTCACAATTGAACTCTAAGGAGGGTTGATCTCATTAATCAATAACGTTCTATCAATCCGTCCTCTCCAAATAAACATACACTTGTTCTTTCGCTAGCACGAAGATCGAGATATGTGGGCGGATTGCGTGTACGAATTAGAGGATCTCAAACTCGAGATCTTGGAGCAAAATGGGGAACAACGCGAGTAGCGGTTCGAAGACGAAAACGACAACCGGTAGGTTTCCGGTTTAGAATTTTTCGTCCCCTTTTTCTTTAAACCCTATGGCCTCCATGAAAGTTTTGTTGTTTTATTATTCATGAGATACACCGAATGTCCGGGAGATTCAAGGGAACACCCCTTGAATGTGTTTATTTTATTTCGTCCATGGCATGTTTAAATTCTTGTAAATTTTAATTATACCACGCTTCCGCATTCGCGCTTCTCCCGGGCCGATCCACACGCCTTTGCTAGGCTTTCAGTGGTATCAGAGTCCAGTTCGGTGTATAGGCCTAGGGTTTTGTATGCATTTAAAGCATGAAAACGTGTATGGCATGATTTATTTAATTCTTGATGTTTTAATTATGAAGCATGTGGTTTTTTTGTCTTTAATCGTGTATGAGTTATTGGTGCTGTTGGTATTCTTGTTTTTCTTGGAAAACGAGGCAGAAAAGTAAAACGAGAAGAAAACGTCACACGCAGCCAGCCGACGGCTGACCGTGCACGCAGTGCAGTCAGGCGAGGCGCGCGGCAACCCTGCCAGGCGCACACAGCGCGCGCGGATCCGCGGTCGGCTTGCGCTTAGCCGGACGCCAAGCACGGACACACGGCCGGGCGCGCGCGCACGCACGTAGGGAAGCTCGCACGCGTGCACCTAGCCAGGGCGTCGGAGAGCCTGCGCGGCCGGTGCGCGGCCAGGGAGGCCGCGCGTGCGCACGCGCGCATGAGGCCGCGTTGCCAGGTGCGCGCGCGTGCCTGGCAGGCGCCCCCGATGCGCGGCAGGATGGCGCGCGCGGGCAGAGGTGCCTGTGTGCAGCAGCCTGCCAGCACGTGCCAGCGTGCGCAGCACAGCCAACCAGGCGCGCGGGCAAACAGGCAGGGGGCCTATGCGCGCGCGCTCGGCCAGGCGTGCCCTGCGTGCGCATGGACAGCAGGCCAGGCCTGCTGACCTGTGTGCGCCGGCAGAATGCCGCTGGTTGCGGCGGCCAGTTGATTACTTACGTTTTTGTTGTTTAATTTTTTGGGATAATTTTGAAAAATTAGTTTTATTTAATGTTGTATGTTTTCTTAAAGAATATTATTTGGAAGGTTGTTGTAATGGATTTGGAATGTCGGGGTATTACTCACCTTCAAATAATGAGGAAGGGTCTTCCTAAACGAAAAAGGACATTGCCAACGTTGTACCATGTTCTCATACATAACTCGTTTCTTTATCATGGGATGAGGTGATTGGATATCATGGATTATATGCATATGTTTATGTGATTCGGTATCATGTAATTATGGGAGTTTATTGAGAACGGATGATCACGAGCCCTAGACCGAATGAATGGTTTAAATTTGTGTTGGGCCTGTGTGCCTCTTTTACTTTTTCCTTCTCCTATTCTAGTTGCCTTGGAATAATAAGGCATTCTATCTCCCTTCTATTGTACTCCCCCCGGGTTTTTGTTGGGGTTTCTTTTTACATACGTAATGAGAGTACTATAGGAGTGAGGATTTTATTTGATGTATTTGGTGGAGATGAAGGATGGTCCACATGGAGAGCCCAGAATGGAGAATCCTAGGCGGTCCATGGAGATTTGGAAGAAAAGAGACCATGGCCCATCAGCATGTTGATCGGTACCCATTTTCGAGATTCCTTGACTTGGAGATTTTCAGACTGATTCGGCGGAACTGATTTCATGGACCTACCTCCAAGCATAGTCCCAGTCCCCGAAATGTGATTTCAGTCTGTAGGCTTTTTTTTTTTTGTGTAGCGAACAATTATAAAGTAGTTAAAGTGAACACAGACAAAGTATGCGCCAAATGAATTTTACTTTTTTATTCATCAAGGTTTTATTAAAACTTCAAAATTGTTCAGACATAGGTTAAAATTCGCCTAACAATATTGGCTTCATGGTCACCTATTCTAACACGGTGTTTGTCAAAGCATAAAATAAAGAGGAGAATAATGCTGGACATGTGACTCAAAGGATATGAACAAAAGACACATAAAAAATGTAAAGAAAACCAACATTTGATCACTACACGTAGAACCGGTTTCTAGCGTTGTTTCCTTTCTATTTCTCCTTCCGTTCACTTGAGGATCCAAATTAGAATCCCTCTAATTTGTCCACACCACACTATGGAAGATTGTATCCCCTAATCTATTGCTAGATAGAATTAGAGAAAAGAAGAAGAGACACTTCCAAAATAACACTATTGTTTAGTGCCTTTTGGAATGTTTTTAAGTTCAACCTTTCCAAAAGGTATGAATACAAAAAGGAGAGTTTTTCAGACAATTTTGGAGAGTATTTTGATGAAAAAATTCATGCAAGACAAGGCCATACAAGTTATGTGAATGGTTTTGTGTATGTAGAGTTGTTGAATTCAAAATTAAGCTTCTATAGTTAACTTCGAAAGCAACCTACATACACTCACCACTGTCTACATAACCATGCACCACTATAGCAAATAAAACCACCCACCAAACCTATAAAGGTTGGTCACATGTGCCTCACATGTGGAGGATTTTAATTCCTCCACTTGCTAGAAATTGAATTTTTCCATGGACGAGGACTACTAGTCTTGGACTTTTATTTAATCTAATTAAATTAAGTCCAAACAAAGTCCATTGGGCATTAATTAATCCAATTAATCTCAATGCAATTGAAACCCATAAGTTTATTTAATCCAATTAAATAAACATAAGTTCGAACTCTAATTAATTGATCCAATCAATTAATTAATCCAAACCCGGATAAATTAATCCAATTAATTTAAAGGTTCTAAGTCCAAAAATTAACTAATTCAATCAATTAATTTTTGGACCATCCATCAAATGAATTTCCCAATAAATGAGCCACTCATTTATTTTTCTCCTTGAATTAATTTAATCTAATTAAATTAATTCGCTTCTTCTAGAGTTAATTCCAAATTAACTCTACCAATTCCATAATGATTTGTGTGTGACTCTTTAGGTTCACCCTCACCTAGACTTGGGCTTGTGTCCAACACAATTGATCAATTAAATTCATTTTAATTAATTGTTTTCCAATTAACCATTAATTGCAAAAACGTCCGTCACCATGGGTGGCCGTCTAGCAACGGTCCATGACACTAGAGACTAGGTGAATGTTGGCGTGAACGTTTACCTTACGAGTATGGTCCTTCCATCATCCCTCTCCCGGTCTAAGTCTAGGGCATGGAATTGAGTGTCGGTTCCCATTCTAGACTAGACAATTATGCTTAATAACCCGAGATACGTCTGCTCTATTGATCGACGTAGGAAACCATTCCTTACTCGACCAATCGCTGTGGCCAAAGACTTAAAGAGCTCAAACTTCTCAGAGCGCATAGAAGACTCGACTGTCATATACTGACAGGTGATGGATCCTATCTTGGAATCCACCATCCTCAATATATATTCCGATTGCACTGGACAAGACTTATAATAAACATACCCCAGATACGGACATCTTTTGCCAGATCCTAGATACAACCATCATATGGATGCGACGGACATGATTCCTCAAGTCCGAGGACTAATCGCCGAAAATTTTACTCATACCGACCAAGCCTCCAAGGCTTTCCATAGGACGATTCCCGCGAGTCAGTTCAGTCAGCTAGCACCCTTGTCAACTAACCCACTAATATTGCATAGACGTCCAACGTCTGTCGCCGATGAAACACGACACTCATCCAATGAATGCAATCCTTAGTGCAAGTCTCTAAAGGACCCTCGATGCCCTGTCTCGAGGTCCTCGACTTGGAACGTTTCAGACCAACCCTCAGAAATTGGTTTCATGGCTTTCATCCAATGCGCAGCCCAACTACATAGGTTATCCAATTGATCTGTGGGGATTTGTTGTGATGTTAAAACATCGTTTAACGTAATTAGTAAGCAAAAAAAACACATACTGCTACGGATGAATATTTACTATATTCATCTAGTCAATATTACTCTAATAAAGATTGCTAAATAGTACCCAAAACAACCAATCCAATTGGCTTTCTGGTCACCTATTCTAACAATCTCCCACTTGACCTAAAACAAATCACTCATGTCGCTCAGATATATATGAGCATGAGTAACCTGCGATATCCGGCTCGGTCTCACGAGTCTACTCTATTTCTGCCAAGATGATGCGGTCCAACCACACGTCACCTCTTCATACCATTGCTCCAAGCAGATGGTACTGTCTAAGAATTTTCCTGGATCCGTGATGAGATCTTGATCCTTTAGCTTGCGCTACAGCTTTGTTGTTATCCTCCAAGGTAACTACTGGCTTTGCCGTACTAGGCACCACACCCCACCATTGGATGTGGTTTTTCATCCAAACCACTCTCCGGAGCAACTTCTAATGTTGACATACATTCAACTTTCATTGTCGTCATGGTATCCCGCTTGAAACCTTTCCAAGCCACCACCTTACCATTAAGCCTGAATTTATGTTCATACTGAGACTAGATATTATTCACTTGATACTGGAAGCTAGTATCGCTATAGCCTTCCAGAATCAACTCTCCATAGAATGTGCATCAAGAACACTTCTTTAATCCTTATTCAGGTATTAAAGACTGTTCTCAGCAATAGTCTACCGCCTCCTCGGTACACACCCGATTTTCGTCGTTATAACAAAAGCATACACAACATCAGGTCCAATGCAACAAACAACATACCCATGCTGCCTACGATAAAGATGTAGGGGATGTCAAACATCTAAGCTTCCTCATCAGTCAACCCTGACTGAGTCTTAGATAGCTTAACCCTATATATAGGTATCCAATTCCTTTCATGGAGAATTGCGTGAACAACGTTCGTGTTTCAGTATTTCCTAACATCTTAAATTCATTCCAAATGAATTAGACGTTACACACTTTAAACACTAGGAACATAACTAAACTCCCACTGACCCTCAAGTTTGTTACTGATCAAGTCATACCCCGTATGAACTCATCAAAATGAATATTCCAGTTACATAGAGTTTCAAACCAAGTGTGAATCTCATGTCGAATCACATGGCTCCAAGCCATTGATTCGATCCAATGTCCAACATTGCTTCTCGTAATGTCTTTTGGATTATAATCCAATTGATCGGACAAAACCAGAAACCTATACCTCTCAAGTATCTAGGATATTCTAGTCATCCCCAAGAGGACTGGAATATAGTCAGTGAGCAAACTTGATTTCAAATGATGTTTGCTATATCGTACTGAGGTGTCGCTCTACTTGATTCCTCAAGGAGCTCCTCCTCATACCAGTTAACCTTTGAAATCTAATTTCCCTTAGGACAACACACACACACACGCACACCTGTGCGAACCTAGTTTGTCTCCCAGTAGTCCCTTGATATGTGCAGGACCATCCTATACACTCAAGTACTTTGTAGAACACAGGCTTGCCATGCCATATCCAATATGGCGTCTGGGCCACGATCTTTAGAAAGTGCCATGTTTTACAACTTGGCTACTGTCTTAAGAACAAGCCCAGATGGGCCAAGGTAATTCAGTGAAAACAATGACCAAACCATGTCCAACAAGGTTTATCAGAGACGCCGTTCAATTGTGGCGTCCCAGGAAGAATTCAACTGAGTGAAAATTTCATTCCCATTTAGATACATCAAGAGCTCCCACTAAATACACGCTACTCGATCCAATCGAAGATTAATTTTGCAACCAGTTCGGTTCCCACTTCAAATCTAATTCCCTGAACCTTCCAAAGGTCCTTAGACTTGTGAACCCTCTTCTGGTCTTGTGCATTCAGTGACCCATAGATGTCTGACTGGATCCAATCCCACAGACCACTAGCAAGCATACTTTGTCCTACAAAGAGCTTCTTGGCCATCTTCCTGCTCAGGAAGGACTTGCAAGCTAGCAGGCTCAAATTGTCTATTTCTAGACTCCTTGAATCTACTAACCTCATTATCCTATCTAGAGGAATGTGACCTAGCTTTTCATGCCAAATCTAGGAGTTTATCTTGATTATCCATTTTATCATTTGTTTTGAGCATTCATAATCTAATTATGGGATAGTATTGAAACAATTATGCAAACAACCTAGAAGACATGAATAACCATTCTTTGTCAAATAAAAGAAACTTTTATTGATAAAAAACATGTAATCCTAACTGTCCAACAATAGAAAAACATAATTGGATCATCCTAGGTTACATAATTGTGACCTACCAACTCTATCCTAACATGATCACTAATAGCTAAGCCTTACTAGTCCTATAGCTTCTATGGCAATAGCCCAGCCATTGCCTAGCTTTAGAACCATCTCCGTCTTAGCCTTTTACTCATTTACATCACCTACAAACCATTTGTAGGTATGAGCTCTACAGTTGGTATCCAATACCCAAGAAGTAGAATAGTAATCATGTTAAAGCTCAAATCAAATGTACCTTGGTTAGAGAGGAGTTTAGGACACTCCCTCTTCCAATGCCCTTTATCATGACAATATATGCAAACATCTTTTGCAATCCTTGACTGCTGAACCGCCTTCCTCTTTCGTTTGCCCATGCCCAGCATGGCAACAGGAGCACTCTAAGCGCTTGCAGCACCTGATTCTGTCTTACTCTTCTTCCTCCTCCAGCATCTAACCCCTTTGCCTTTCGCTTTTGAGGTTGAAGCCTCCCCACCAATACTGACGGCACAGACTTTTCAATTGTTACATCGTATTGGACCAACGTGTTTATCAACTTATGAAGGTCTTTTTCAAGCCCATTCATGTTATAGTTGACGATAAACGGGTCAAAAGAGAGAGGAATAGACTAAAGGATCACGTTGATGTACATCTCTTTTCCAAGATCAGCTTGGAGGTTTTGAGCTTCTCCACTAGGGATAGCATCATCACTCCATGCTGGTGTATAGACGACCCTTCTGTCATCTTAACTAAGAAAAATGGCTTCGTCGCAACATATCTAATATGCTGGTATCGCATAAATGTCTTTCATGCGGAGCATTATCGAGCTGACATCATCCAGCTGATCATACTGTTTCTGGATCTCATTAGTCATGGATGCAAGTATTATGCTGTGGACCTTGCGGTTGTCCTCTTGCCAGTCATTGAACGTCAAACGCTCTTCTGACGAGAACCCCTCCGGCAAGACCCGAGGAAGAGGCTTATCTAGAACGTACGCCTGGTTTTCGAAATTGAGGACAATCCTCAAATTTCGCAGCCAATCGTTATAGTTTGTTCTGTCAAATATATTAGTCTCAAGAATTACAGCGAGTGGATTCTTAGACATCTACATTCAAAATGTAAAGCAGAAATTTAGTAGATTATCATAATATTGAATTCAAGTTAAGACTTGGTCTTTAGTCATTAACCCCTCCCACTATTTTTTCAAAAAACCCACAACTCTCAAGTGGGATTTTCGGGAAACCATTTCCTAGTGGGCTTGGAGTCCACAAACACAATTCTCCATGCCCCGCTTTTACGATTCACATGGGAAAGGCTTTGTGGGAGGTATCTAATACGATTCTCATCCAATGAGATCCCCAAGATATTTTGCCTTGTCTTTTCACATGATTCCAAGGACGTCAAGCGAATCATGTTACTTAGCGTTAGGCCCGACCCATCAACCAAATGAATATATAAAACTATCGCCCCCCACGACTCGTGAGACAGGGAAATATGAGTATATTCCATTCGTTCACAACAACAGTGCAGCTTTCTTCCATTCCAAATGTGCCACGACTCGTGAGACCACGAATGGGTGAAAGTAGCTTCCTCACTATATTGCTATGGATGGAAGGCTTGGAATAATCAAACCATTTGATTTTAATTCCATTTTGAGCCTAAAATTTACTTGGACCATCCAAGTGAGAGTTATAGTTTATTAAGACCGAGACCTCATCATTATTAGTATTTTGCATGCTCAAGTTTTAAACATTTAATGTAAATCGATACATTCCAAACACACCATACATCAAAGCATTAAAAACATAAGCACATGCAAAACAAGCCTAGCACGCCCCTGTTAGGATGATCACAAGCCCATTCATAAGTGATCCACTGAGCCTGCATTGGATCTATGGTCAATCTAGGGTAAGCCTACACTATTACAATTTTTACATCCCATCATCATTATAATGGGACCTTGTAAATCCTTCTTTGTTCTTCTTGGGCCTTCCGTTGTGGGCTCCGTCTAACGGACCTCTTTTGGGTCTTCATCTCCATGGAAGCTTAATTTACTAAAGTAAAACCTCACAACTAATCTACTCTCATTACAATTTAAAAAGAAACCCCAATCAGAAGTTGGGGGGAGTAAATTAAAGAGAGAAAGCAAGCCTTATTATTCCAAGGCAAAAAATGATAGAAGGAATAAAAAACAATGGGGCACGCAGGCCTCACCCAACATAAAATAAACCATACATAGGTCAATCGGCTAGTGATTATCCTTATTGTTTATTAAATAAACAACAAAAAAAACACATTTATATCAAATATAGACATGCCAAGTATATAAATACATCCCATGCATTTATAAATAGATATCCAATATCTAAAACAATAAACATAATAAAATGCAGAAAATATCATATTAATAATGCAATTAAAAATAAGGATATTAACTATAAACCCAATGTACAAACAATTTTTTGTTTGAAAACTATTTCCAAAATAATCCAAGACATAAAATAATTTTAGAAAAATTCAATTTAACCAAAATTAAAATATGCCAAAATTAATTATTTCAGAAAATTAGCAGAAATTAAGAAAATCCAATTTTTTGGAAAAACGAGAAAAAAGGGTACAAAACAGCGCTGCCGACCCGCCGTCCCAGACATAAATATGTATTTACAGAAAATCAAATTCTCAAAAATGCATGGATATCCATAATTTTAAAAGCAAAATTAACACATATTTTCTACACATATTGTCATGCTTTAAAGCCATAAATCATGCTTTCCGAAAGCAATTTAACCATGTTCATCATGCTTATCACATAATAACATGTAAATCCTATAGCTACAACACCGAACCGGGCTCTGATATCACTGAAAAAATTGGGTACGGCCCGGGAATGCAACGGAAGCGTAAAAACGTGAATTTAAAGCATAATTTAAAATGGGTTCAAAGGGGTGTTCCCTTTGAATTTCCTGGGAGTTTGGTGTTTGTCAAAGAATAAAATAAAGAGGAAAAAAATACTGGACATGTGGCTAAAAGGATATGAACAAAAGATACATGAAAAACGTAAAGAAAACCAACCTTTGATCACTACACGTAGAATCGGTTTCTAGCGTTATTCCCTTTCTGTTCTCCTTCTGTTCACTTGAGGATCCAAATTAGAATCCCACTTATTTGTCCACACCATACTATGGAAGAGTGTATCCCCTAATCTATTGCTAGATAGAAGCAGAGAAAAGAAGAAGAAACACTTCCAAAACAACACTATTGTTTAGTGCCTTTGGGAATGTTTTTAAGTTCAACCTTTCCAAAAGGTATGAACACAAAAATGAGAGTTTTTCAGAGAATTTTGGAGAGTATTTGGATGAAAAAATTCGTGCAAGACAAGTCCATACAAGCTATGTGAATGGTTTAGTGTATGTAGAGTTGTTGAATTCAAAATTCAACTTCTATAGTTAACTTCGAAAGCAACCTACATACACTCACCACTCTCTATATAACCATGCACTATTATAGCAAATAAAACCACCCACCAGACCTATAAAGGCTAGTCACATGTGCCTCACATGTGGAGGATTTTAATTACTCCATCACTTGCTATAAATTGAATTTTTCCATGGACTAGGACTACTAGTTCTGGACTTTTTTTAATCTAATTAAATTAAGTCCAAACAAAGTCCATTGGGCATTAATTAATCCAATTAATCTCAATCCAATTGAAGCCCATAAGTTTATTTAATCCAATTAAATAAACAAAAGTCCGAACTCTAATTAATTGATCCAATCAATTAATTAATCCAAACTCGGATAAATTAATCTAATTAATTTAAAGGTTTTAAGTCCAAAAATTAACTAATCCAATTAATTAATTCTTGGACCATCCATCAAATGAATTTCTCAATCATTTATTTTTCTCCTTGAAATTAATTTAATCCAATCAAATTAATGTTAGAATAGGTGACCATGTAAGCCAATTTTGGCAGGAATATGTAACCTATGTCTAGACAATTTTTTGGTATTTGATAAAAACATTTATGAATAAAGAAGTGACAATTCATATGGCAATACTTTGTTTACGTTCACTTATCTGCATTTACATTTCAGTTCACTACGCAAACAAAGCCCACGGACTGAGAAACGACGGGGACTGGGACTACGCTTGGAGGTAGGTCCATGAAATCAGTCTTACCGAATCAGTTCGGAAATCTCCAAGTCAAGGAATCCCGAAAATGGGTACCGGGATTCCCTTTGAGGCTTGCACTAAGCATCTGCTGTCGTATTTCATCGACGGGTGACGAAGGTCGTCTAAGCTGTGTTAGTGGGTCAGCATGCTAGGAAGCAGCTGACTGAGGTGACTCGCGGGAACCATCTTACGGAGGACCTTGAGTATGGTCAGCAAGGTATGACGTGTATTCCCGGTTCCAATGGTACAGGCCAAGTTCTTTGACTTGAGGAACTGCTGAGTTTACCTGTGCATCAGGTCTGTATCTTAGATATGGTGAGAGATTGACAAAATACTCTTGAGTAGTCATAAGCCATGTCTAGTGCAGCTCGGGTGTACAAAGTGACAGTAGTTTCCAAGAAAGGATCTGTCTCCTGTCAAAAGGCATTGATAGTTGAGTCTCATGTATGCTCTGTGTCTTGTCCCTGAAATCTGTGGCCACAGTAACTGAACAGAAGGGAAAGGTTTCCCTTGCGGCGTTTAGTAAGGACAGACCGACACTTAGGTCCAAAATGGGTACCTGCTTTTTCCGTGCCCTAGACTCTAAGTGATGAGACCGAAGACAGAGGGAGAAGTGTGCTGTTAGAACCTAAATGTTCATGCCCAGTTATTTCACCTAATCTCTAGTGCCATGGACCGTTGCTAGATGGCCACTCATGGTAACGGGCGGATTCTAGGAATCCGACCAAGTCTAGCTGAATGGTGAACCTAAAGAGTCACACACTATCCACACACACTTAATATTTAATTTGGGATTAAATATTGGAGTAAGGGAATGATTAAATTAGATTTAATCGGGTCCTGTATTTTCTTGGAGAAATTAATTCCTTCTATTTGATAAAGGGAATTAAATTAATAAATAGGATTTATTAAAGGGTTGGTTTAATGGGCTTGGAATAAATATTAATATTTATTTATTATATTATATTTATTCTTTTAGCCTTTTGGAATATTTAATGGGATTTAAATATTCCATTAAATTAAAATCAACGGTTGAGATGGAAAGGGGAGATTAATCCCGTTAATTCATAACGTGTGATTAATCTATCCTCTCCAAAAATACTTGTTCGTTGCTAGCACGACGTGCAAGATACGTGGGTGGATCGTGTGTCACGATTTGGAGGGTCTCAAGAACGAGATCTCGGTGCAAAACGGGGAACAACGCGAGTAGCCGTTGAAGACGAAAACGACAACGGGTAGGTCTCGTTTTACTTTTTCGTCCCTCTTTAATTTTCAACTCAATGGCCTCCATGAATTCTCTACATGTTATATGATCATGAAATACACCGAACGCCCGGGAACCTCAAGGGCACACCCCTTGAGCATGTTCTTTTAAATTTAAGGCATGCTTTAATTTTTGTATGTTTATTTTTTATCGCGCTTCCGCATTCGCGCAATTCCAGGGACGATCCACCGATTTCTTTCAGTGGTATCAGAGCCCGGTTCGGTATATAGGCCTAGGGTTAATGTGCGTTCTAAGCATGAAACGTGATATTAGCATGTTTTATATTAAATCTTGATTTTTCTTGATTTTAAGCATGTCGGTTTTATTGCTTTTAATTCGTGTGAATTTCTGAATGTTGGTATTTTTCTGTTTTTCTTGGGAAACGGGGTGGAAAAATTGAACGAAAAATGAGAAACGACGCAGCCGGCCAGCCGGGCAGACGCGCGCAGGCAAGGGAGGCCTGCGCGCGCCCGCCCAGCCGGTCGCGCAGGGGCAGCGCGCAGCCAGGGAGGCTGCGCGCTCAGGGCAGCGCCTCCAGGCGCGCGCGCCTGCGAGTCCGCGCGTGGACGGGCTCTGGGCAGCACCGCCAGGCGCGCGCGCACGCAGACGGAAGAGTCTGCGCGTGCATGCCCGGCAGGCGTGCCTAGTGCACGTCTGCGCGCGCACTGGCAAGGGAGCCTGTGCGCGCGACGGCCGGCCGGAATGCTAGGCCGCGCAGCGCAGCGCACTGCCGGCCCGGCGTGCGCGCACGCAGGCAAGGGGCCTGCGCACGCGCGCTCGGCCAGGCAGTGCCTGCGCGCGCGCAGGGGCGGCAGGCTGAGCCTGCTGCCCTGTGCGCGTGCCGGCGGGCCGTTGCCGGCGGCGGCGGCGGCTACAGCTGCTAAGGTTTCAAAACCCTAGCAGTGTTTTTCCTTTTATTTTTTAATTATTTTCTGTTTTAATTTTGAATTAATTCTGAAAAATTATTTTTTGTTCAATTATGCCTATTTTTCTAAAGACATTATTTTAGGAGTAAATTAAATTGGATTTGGAATCCTGGGGTTATTTTACTTAAAATAATGAGGAAAGGTTTTCCTAAAACGAGAAAATATTATTACCAGTATTTGTGTTTTATTTTTCACACGTTATGCACATATTCATTTATTATTTTGGATATTCATGATTGGATATCATGTGATGTTGGTATATTGTGATTATATGATTGGATCATGTGATTATGTGTGTTGGATGGAAATGGATGATCACGAGCCTTAGACCGAATGTATGGTTTATTTTGTGTTGGGCCTGTGTGCCTCTTTTACTGCTTTCTCCTTCTCTCTTTCTAGTTGCCTTGGAATAATAAGGCATTCTACCTCCCTCCTTATGTACTCCCCCCGGGTTTTCGCTGGGGTTTCTATTTTTTTTTTAATATGTAATGAGAGTAGACTAGGAGTGAGGTTTCTATTTTTGTAATTGGTGGAGAAGAAGGAAGGACCACATGGAGAGCCCAGACGGGAAGTCCCTTGGAGTTTTCTATGAAGTGAAGAAAGAGAAAAAGAGACCAAGGCCCATCAGCATGATGATTGGGTTACTATTAATGTAATAGTATAAGACCAACCCTAGATTGACCATAGATCCACTGCGGGCTCAGTGGGTCGCATAGGATTCGGGCTCGTGATCATCCAACAGGGGCGTGCTAGGCTTTAATTTTGCATGTGGTTATGATGATGGATGAATGGATTGTTTATTTATCATATAACTGCTATAGATGGTTTATTTACGCATTTTGGATGTATGTGTAGATATTTATTTATTTTAGATCTCGGTCATTTACTACTCTCACATTGGTTGGACCAATGTCAAAATATTAGACCCTAGACAAAGTGGACATAAACTCTAGGAGTTTGTCCATGCCTTCCAATTCATGGCATAGTGAGGAAGTTGCTTTGGGTCAATAGCGTGGTCTCACGAGTCGTGGCACGTTATTGTACTTAAAGGAAGCTGCACTATGTCATGAACGAAAAAACGGGCTGCTGCTACCTGTCTCACGAGTCGTGGGGGTACCAGTGGGTCCGTGGCTCGGTCGATTGGGTTGGGTCTAACGCCCAGTTAACATGATTCGCTTGGAGTCCTCGCGATCATGTGAAAGGGTGAGGCAATAATCTTGGAAATCTCGTGGAACGAGAATGGTATGGAATACCTCCCACAGGATCTTTTCCATGCGAATCGTAAAAGTGGGGTATGGGAAAATCGCTGTGGATCCCAAGCCCACTTGGATAGGATTTCCTGAAAATCACGTTTGAGAGTACCGTGTTTTCGTATAAATAGTGGGAGGATTAAATGACTAAAGTCCATGCATTTAATTATTTTTATCAAACCACCGTCTTTTATTTTCTGCTGATCGCGCGCTGTTTTCTAAAATGTAGATTTTAAAAATGTCTAAGAACCCACTTTCCACCATTCTTGAGACAAACAAATTCAATGGAACAAACTACAACGACTGGTTGCGCAATCTCAGGATAGTCCTAGATTACGAGAACCAAGGCTACGTCATGGACGAGCCTCTCCCTAGGACCTTACCGGAAGGATCCACGCCAGAAGAACGTGAGATGTTCGAGACTTGGCATAAGGATAACCGGAAGGTCCGTAGCATCATACTTGCTTCGATGACCAATGAGATTCAGAAGCAATATGAAAGGCTAGACGATGTCCCTTCCATTATAGCTCGCCTTAAGGATTGCTATGCAGTCCCGGACCGGCATACTAGGTATGTCGCGATCAAGGCGTTCTTTGGAACTAAAATGACAGAAGGATCCTCTGTACAAGAACACGGGGTTAAAAATGCTTACCCTGGTGGAAAAGCTGGAGGACCTAAAGGCAGGTCTCGATAATGAAACGTACATAGATGTGATCCTTCAGTCACTCCCACCCTCCTTTGACCAATTTATCGTCAACTACAACATGAACGCACTTGAGAAGGGCATTCATGAGTTGATCAATATGTTGGTGCCAATACGAGGCAACGACTAAGAAGTCCACGCCTTCGGTATTGTTTGAAGGTGCTTCGACTTCTAATACGAAAGGCAAGGGTGCCGGACGTTGGAAGAAGAAGAAAGGGAAGGGAAAGGTCGTCAAAGCAGCTACGAACACTAAGAGTGTTCCCATTGCCAAAGAGGGGAAAGGCAAAGGAAAGGGAAAGGTTGTCTCCAAGCAACAGTCAAAGGCATATGACATATGTATCAACTGCCGTGAGAAAGGGCATTGGAAGAGAGAGTGCCCCAAACTCTTCTCGAACCAAGGTATATATGTGATTAAGGTTAATATGGTCACTAGTTCTGCCTCTTGGGTATTAGATACCGGCTGTGGAGCTCACATTTGCAATGACTTGCAGGTGTTGAAAAGAAGCAGAAAACTGGGTGGCGGGGACATGATCCTGAAGCTTGGGAATGGCAAGGCCATCTCGGCAGAAGCAGTAGGATCCGCCACTCTAGTGATTAGTGATAATATTAGCATAGATTTAGAACAAGTTTATTTTGTACCCAATATGATTAAAAACATCATTTCCATTCCATTGTTGGACAATAGTGGTTATGAGTTTAGAATCAATAAAAACTGCTTTTATTTGATGAGGTGTGGAATTGCTCATCTACTTGGTACATTACATAACGGACTCTATATCTTGCAACAAACGAATTTCGTCCTCAATGCACAACACAAACGAAAATTAGATAATAACGGGAACGCACGTCTGTGGCACGCTAGGCTAGGTCACATATCCCAAGATAGGATGAAAATGTTGGTAGACTCAAAGAACCTAGAGGTTGGGGACTTGAGCGATCTACCAACTTGTGAGTCCTGTCTAAGAGGGAAAATGACCAAGAGGCCCTTTGTAGGACAAAGCAGGCTTGCCACAGGTCTGTTGGACTTGGTCCATACAGACGTATGTGGACCACTAAGGACGCAGGCCCGAGGTGGGTTCTCCTACTTCATAACCTTCACCGATGATCATTCACGGTATGGTTATGTTTACCTGATGAGGTACAAGTCTGAAGCTCTTGAGAGGTTTAAAGAATTCAGACTTGAAGTGGAGAACCAAACCAACTGCAAAATTAAAATCCTTCGGTCGGACCGAGGCGGTGAATACCTTAGTACGGAGTTCCTAGATTATCTAAAAGAACATGGTATAATATCAGAATGGACACCTCCAAGAATACCACAGTTAAATGGTGTCTCTGAAAGGAGGAATCGAACCCTGTTGGACATGGTTTGGTCCATGATGAGTTTTACCAAACTGTCCTTATCGTTTTGGGGCTATGCACTAGAAACGGCGGCCAAATTATTGAATTTAGCGCCTACTAGTGCATTGACCCGAACGCCATATGAGATATGGCACGGCAAGCCTGCATCCTACAACTACTTGAAAGTGTGGGGTAGCCCCGCATACGTCAAGAGGTTAGTGGGAGATAAGTTAGAATCTAGGTCTAGCTTATGCAGGTTCGTTGGATACTCTAAAGAAACTGCGGGTTATTACTTTTATGACCCCTTGGAACAAAAGGTGTTTGTTTCAAGAAATGCAGTATTCTTGGAACAAAAGGGATACACTCAACGACCCGGGGTCGATTTTGAGGATACCTACTCGCCAGTAGCCATGGCTAAATCCATTCGGATTCTGCTCGCCATAGCAGCATGGTATGACTATGAGATATGGCAGATGGATGTGAAAACGGCCTTCCTCAATGGTTTCATTGAAGAAGAGATCTATATGGATCAGCCGCAGGGTTTCACGGTCAGTGGAGAAGAGCAGAAAGTATGTCGTCTCCAGAAGTCCATCTATGGTCTCAAACAAGCCTCCCGAAGTTGGAACATTCGCTTTGATGAAGTAATACGGGGTTATGACTTCATCAAAAACGAATCCGACCCTTGTGTATACAAGAAGGTTAGTGGGAGCTCAATAGTGTTCCTAGTGCTTTATGTGGATGACATTCTGCTCATTGGTAATAACGTTAGAATGTTAGGAAACACAAAAGCATGGTTATCAACCCAGTTTTCCATGAAGGACTTGGGTGAAGCCTCCTACATCCTAGGCATCCAGATTGTCAGGGACAGATCTAAAAGGATGTTAGGACTCACCCAAAACTCATATATGGAGAAAGTCCTAAAAGAGATATCGAATGGACAACTCGAAACGAGGATTCCTTCCAATGAGGCATGGGATCAAGTTATCCAAGAAACACTCCCCACAGACTGATGAGGAACTTGAAAGGATGAAGGTCATCCCCTATGCTTCTGCCGTAGGTAGCATACAATATGCGGTTCACTGCACTAGGCCTGACATTGCATACGCTTTGAGCGTAACAAGCAGATATCAGTCCTGCGCAGGAGAGGCACATTGGAATGCTGTTAAGGGCATCCTTAAGTACCTAAGAAGGACTAAGGACATGTTCCTAGTCTATGGCAATGGAGAACTAATTCTGGAAGGCCTTAGCGACGCTAGCTTCCAGTCTGATGACGATGATGCCAAGTCTCAATCGGGGTACGTATTCAAACTCAATGGAGGAGTAATAGCTTGGAAAAGTTCCAAGCAAGCAACCATTGCTGACTCCACCACAGAGGCTGAATACATAGCAGCTTCAGAAGCTGCTAAGGAAGCGGTTTGGATGAGAAACTACATCCAAGAGTTGGGTGTAGTGTCTAGCATCGACGAGCCTGTTGTCATCTTCTGTGATAACAACGGCGCTATAGCGCAAGCAAAGGAACCGAGATCTCATCACCGTTCCAAACACATTCTTAGATGCTACCATCTTCTTAGAGAAAATGGTAGGAAGAGGTGACGTTCGGATGGACCGAGTCAACTCGGCAGACAACACAGCAGACCTGCTGACAAAGCCTATGTCGCAGAGCGCTCATACGCAACATCTTGAGAAGATGGGGATTAAGCATATGGGCAATTGGCTTTAAAGGTCAAGTGGGAGATTGTTAGAATAGGTGACCATGTAAGCCAATTTTGGCAGGAATATGTAACCTATGTCTAGACAATTTTTTGGTATTTGATAAAAACATTTATGAATAAAGAAGCGAAAATTCATATGGCAATACTTTGTTTACGTTCACTTATCTGCATTTACATTTCTGTTCACTACGCAAACAAAGCCCACGGACTGAGAAACGATTTCAGGGACTGGGACTACGCTTGGAGGTAGGTCCATGAAATCAGTCTTACCGAATCAGTCCGGAAATCTCCAAGTCAAGGAATCCCGAAAATGGGTACCGGGATTCCCTTTGAGGCTTGCACTAAGCATCTGCTGTCGTATTTCATCGACGGGTGACGAAGGTCGTCTAAGCTGTGTTAGTAGGTCAGCATGCTAGGAAGCAGCTGACTGAGTTGACTCGCGGGAACCGTCTTACGGAGGACCTTGAGTATGGTCAGCAAGGTATGACGTGTATTCCCGGTTCCAACGGTACAGGCCAAGTCCTTTAACTTGAGGAACTGCTGAGTTTACCTGTGCATCAGGTCTGTATCTTAGATATGGTGAGAGATTGCCAAAATACTCTTGAGTAGTCATAAGCCATGTCTAGTGCAGCTCGGGTGTACAAAGTGACAGTAGTTTCCAAGAAATGATCTGTCTCCTGTCAAAAGGCATTGACAGTTGAGTCTCATGTATGCTCTGTGTCTTGTCCCTGAAATCTGTGGCCACAGTAACTGAACAGAAGGGAAAGGTTTCCCTTGCGGCGTTTAGTAAGGACAGACCGACACTTAGGTCCAAAATGGGTACCTGCTTTTTCCGTGCCCTAGACTCTAAGTGATGAGACCGAAGACAGAGGGAGAAGTGTGCTGTTAGAACCTAAATATTCATCCCCAGTTATTTCACCTAGTCTCTAGTGCCATGGACCGTTGCTAGATGGCCACCCATGGTAACGGGCGGATTCTAGGAATCCGACCAAGTCTAGCTGAATGGTGAACCTAAAGAGTCACACACTATCCACACACACTTAATATTTAATTTGGGATTAAATATTGGAGTAAGGGAATGATTAAATTAGATTTAATCGGGTCCTGTATTTTCTTGGAGAAATTAATTCCTTCTATTTGATAAAGGGAATTAAATTAATAAATAGGATTTATTAAAGGGTTGATTTAATGGGCTTGAAATAAATATTAATATTTATTTATTATATTATATTTATTCTTTTAGCCTTTTGGAATATTTAATGGGATTTAAATATTCTATTAAATTAAAATCAACGGTTGAGATAGAAAGGGGAGATGGAAGGCTAGGATTTGTTTGACTAGGTCAAACACTAGTTTGACTAGGGCTTTGACTAGGTCAAAATCCTAGTCAAATTAGAGTTCTTAGAGTAGGAGTTTAAAGAGGATTAAACTCCTCCTCTATAAATACCTCTAGCTTCCAACCTTTTGAAGGATGATGATTCTTGAAATCACACACACAACACACACTCATCTCCCCCTTCCTCACCTATCGTCCGCCCCTTCTCTCTCTACAAGAAAATTACTTCTTGTTCTTCTGTTCTTGGAACATTAGAACTAAGGAAAATTAGTCCCGTTAATTCATAACGTGTGATTAATCTATCCTCTCCAAAAATACTTGTTCATTGCTAGCACGACGCGCAAGATACGTGGGTGGATCGTGTGTCACGATTTGGAGTGTCTCAAGAACGAGATCTCGGTGCAAAACGGGGAACAACACGAGTAGCCGTTGAAGACGAAAACGACAACGGGTAGGTCTCGTTTTACTTTTTCGTCCCTCTTTAATTTTCAATTCTATGGCCTCCATGATTTCTTTACATGTTATATGATCATGAGATACACCGAACGCCCGGGAACCTCAAGGGCACACCCCTTGAGCTTGTTTCTTTTAAATTTAAGGCATGCTTTAATTTTTTTGTATGTTTATTTTTTATCGCGCTTCCACATTCGCGCAATTCCCGGGACGATCCACCGATTTCTTTCAATTAATTCGCTTCTTCTAGAATTAATTTCAAATTAATTCCACCAATTCCATAATGATTTGTGTGTGACTCTTTAGGTTCACCCTCAGCTAGACTTGGGCTTGTGTCCAACATAATTGATCAATTAAATCCAATTTAATTAATTGTTTTCTAATTAACCATTAATCGAAAAATCGCCCGTCACCATCGGTGGCCGTCTAGCAACGATCCATGACACTAGAGACTAGGTGAATGTTGGCGTGAACATTTAGGCCCCTAAGTACCATACGAGTATGGTCCTTCCATCATCCCTCTTCCGGTCTAAGTTTATGGCATGGAATTGGCCGTCGGTTCCTATCCTGGACTAGACAACTATGCTTAATAACTTGAGACACGTCTGCTCTATTGATCGACGTAGGAAACCATTCCCTACTCGACCAATTGTTGTGGCCACAGAATTAAAGAGCTTAAACCGTCTCAGAGCGCATAGGAGACTTGACTGTCATATACTGACAGGTGATGGATCCTATCTTGGAATCCACCGTCCTCAATACATATTCCAATTGCACTGGACAAGGCTTATAATAAACGTATCCCAAATACGGACATCTCTTGCCAAATCTTAGATACATCCATCATATGCATGCGACTCCCATGATTCCTCAAGTCCGAGGACTAATCTCGTACTATCGAAGCCGGGAATTCCAGTCGTACCGACCAAGCCTCCAAGGCTTTCATATGACAATTCTCACGAGTCAGTTCAGTCAGCTGGCACCCTTGTTAACTAACCCACTGATATTGCATAGATGTCCAACATCTGTCGCCGATGAAACACGACACTCATGCAATGAATGCAATCCTTAGTGCAAGTCTCTATAGGACCCTCGATGTCCTATTTCAAGGTTCTCAACTTGGAACGTTTCAGACCAACCCTCAGAAGTTGGTTTCATAGGTGCCATCCAATGCACAACCCAACTACATAGGTTATCCTATTGATCTGTGGGCATTTGTTGTGACGTTAAAACATCGTTTAACGTAATCAGTAAGCACAACAAACACATACTGCCACAGATGAATACTTACTATATTCATCATGTCAATACTACTCTAATAAAGATTTTTAAATAATACCCAAAACCGCAAATCCAATTGGCTTTCTGGTCACATATTCTAACAGTTTTTCCTCAAATCCAAAAATTCTGAAGCAAAATTGAGATAAAACAACCATCAGAGGAAGCTAAAAATTCCAACCAACCCCCTTTTTTCCACCTAAATCGTTCGTATATCCGTATCATCATTTTTTTTTCCTTTTCCTCCTCTTTTTTCATAAATCCCTTCTTTTACCATGTTTTTCCTTCTTCTTTCTTTTGTTTCTCTTTTTTTTTTTTTCTCCTTCACCTCCCAGCATTTGTATTTTTTGTTTTCAACTCCTGCTGCTTGGACAAAAAAAAAAAACAAAAACCAATGGCAGTGAACAAAACAGAGAATCAGAGATCAATCAAAACCACCTCCAACTAAAAAAAAAAAAAACAAGAACACGACACTCCTTCTAAAACCATGGTACCAAGGGTTGATATTTTGCAAAATACTGAAACCAAATACCAACAATTCTATAGTAACGAGAACACATAAATATGCAAAATGCCAATGAAATGAGCCACTTGAGATCCCAAAATTCACTAAAATTAGTGTTGGGGCAAACAGAGTATTGAGGTGGGAAAATAAAGGCAAGAAAGTCACATTGTGTCCAGTTGAGCATGTTTGATCATTAGTTGGTGAATTCATGTAAGAGGTTAGGTGTATGTGCATTGTGAAGATCGAAGAGAGAATGAGCGATGCGTGTGGTGACTGTCTGGAGGGTAAAGAGGTGTTTGTGAACGGAAGGTGAAAGAAGAGAGTGAGCAACTTAGCGTGTTGGCAGAAAGAAAGGTGGGTGCAAGTCGTGAATTCAGAAGGAATCCCTGGTCTGAAAGATAACAGGTTGCAAAAATGCATTCCTGTCAGGAATTTGAAGGAAAAGGAGGGTCAAAGGGACACTTTAATGCACGAAGTGTAATGTCCATTAAATGTACCCAAGTACCGGAGAATTGTGAGGTGTTTCCTATTCTTAAAGCCACCCTGCAGGTTGGGTCTGTAGGCTAGGAGAGTGTGTAAGTGAGTGTGTTGGCGTTTGAAGCTAGTAATGAATTGTGAGAGCAGTGTATGGTGCAGGAACGTAAAAAGTAGCAGGTTTGTGTGAAGGCTACCGGCAGAGGTTACTGAGCAGTGTATGGTGCAGGAACGTAAAAAGTAGCAGGTTTGTGTGAAGGCTACCGGCAGAGGTTACAGAGTTTGCAAGAGCAAGCAAATTCCTTGCTCATAGCACACAATTGAGAAAAGAGGGCCAAGGGAAGTCCCCGGCCAAAATGCTCGAACTCTTGACCAAAGAAACCGAGTCGAGCATTTGTTGGGGTAACAAATTTCTGCACAGCCAAGTGTTCAACCCATAATGTTCCAAACCACATATACCAATCACAATACCAAATCATTCCCCTCCCATCAAAACATCGAGCAGAGGTAGGTTATTAGAGTGAGGCAAAGCTTTACAAACCTGTAGGTCGTGCATGCTGCAACATAATTGTTTCAGTCTGATAATACAACTGTCGTTACCAATTTGATTCACAACTGTTTGGATCGCCTTGGAGTAAGGCTGTCTGATGGTGTATGTTGGAAAAGTTGAGGTGCTGCAGCAGCAGGATAGTTGTAGCAACAGAGAAGCTTCTTTGAGGGGAGGCCAAGTAAAAAGTCCTTGCACACCAAAGGGACAGGGCAGGTTCAGTCCTTATGATGAGCAACAAAAAACTTTGAAACAAAAGAGAGAACGAAAAGTCCCTGCAACAGGGTTTAGGGTTCAGGTTTCAAGGTTTAGGGCTTTAGGGTTCAGGGTTTTTTTTTTTGAAACGAACACCGCCAAAGCGGGAATTTATTCACTATTGAAAAAAAGTTCGGGTGCAATTTTAAAAGCAGTAAACGAGGAGTACTTACTCCCTTTACAAATTCAAGTTCTAACAAGCTCTATCCAATTTGTATCTCAACTTCTATGTATGGAATTCTATCTCTCGTGTGTCAATATTTTTTGTACAATTTAAAGTTTCCACTTTACTTCCAAATAGCTCAATGTAGCATCCACATTGTTTTCCAACTTCTCGTTCCATCAGCCTCTCCAGTTAACTCTCCAAAACTCACTACAGCTGCAATGTGTTATTTCAGGTGCAACTGGGCTGAAGTGTCATCCTCGGCGTCGAGTTTGCAGTGTTGTCCCTTTTGAGATGTCTCATGTATTGCTTCCTCTGTCTTGACGTAATTCTATCTTGCAATGTGTGCATAGCATTCAAATCTCAAATTAATTCCTCTGTGCTTCCTCTGTGCTGCAGAATTCTCTTTTTCACACTTGCATAATGAGTTGCCGCCATCATTTACTTTAACTCCACTTCAATCTAAAGCTTTGTACATCCAAGCTCCAGCCCTTGCATTCCCTTTACCAGCAGCTCCCCGGAATCATGCCAATTCTTGTAGTAAAAATATTCAACAAATCAGCAAACTGCAAATGCTATCAGACAGCTCCACGGTTCAATATCTCTTGAGTTCAAAAGATCAAATTGACTGCTGGTTCATCACTATGCTACAGCAAAACCAATCATCCCCTGCCAACCTCTAGCAAAGGTTCAGGGTTCAAGGTTTAGGATTTTAGGGTTTAGGGTTTTTTTTTTTTTTTTTTTGGCTAAACACCACCGAGTCGGGAATTTATTGATTATTCAAAAAAGTAGTTCTAGTACAAATCTAAAAGCAATTAGAGAGGAATATTTACTCCTTATGCATCACAATTCTATCTACCAGTGTCTGGTTTTAATGTAATTATATCTAGTTGCTATCTCAAAATCTATGTATGAAGTTCTATCCAATGCCCTTTCATTCTATACATCCATGCACTTGTTGCTTCAGACATTGTTGTGAGGTCCGTTTTAGCTGCGTTATAAGTGATGTGCGTGTTGTTAAGCACCCTCCATGCCACTTTCAGCAAAATATTGGCTTTGCTTCAGCAATCCTTACTCCAATGCTTTTCGAATTCTTGAAATCTGTAGCCAATCTCATGTACTCGACCTGCTCCTTAACTTGTGCGCTGTTTGCTTGCCATTTTGGGCCAAGAATAAAGGCCCATGCCCATTGTGCAATCCCGTATTTGTCTGGAGATGTAGCCATCCACATAGCTTTTGGTTTCCTACTGAAATTACTTCTCCAATTCGCTTTCCTTCCTTCCTTCCTTCCATTCAGACCTCCATCAGACTTTTGCTTTTCTTGAGCCGAAAGTTCCAATGTATGCTGCAAGAAATAGAATATTGAACTAAACAGTGAACTACACTTTTTAAATTGTGTAAATGGGTTTCACCACAATGGACATAACAACAAGTATATTTAACCAAATCCCCTGTCTGTTAATACAAGATTTAGAACATATTATCTATATAAAACTATGGATTTTTCATGCTTATTCCATTCATGAATGGTTTAACCATTATGCTACTTGATGATTATTACACAAAAATGCAACACTTCCCTATGCAACCTCTCGAGCTGTTGGTATGATCCATGTAACGAGCAAAGAAAATTCAACCATGTGTCCTAGTAGTCAACCATTGTATTGCTCTACATAGCCACAACCCATCTGGGCCTAAAATTAATACCAAGCATTAACATGGTTGCTAAATTCATAGTAATTTCACTGGGGGTATTCATACCCACCCATCTGGGCCTAAAGAATTGATAAGGATACTAATTAAACTAAGGTTCAATTTGAATATGCTACCTACAGTTCATACCTAACATTGAAATGATTACATCCTACATTGTAATTACACTGGAGTTAATCATATACAGATAATTCTAACCCCATTAAGCCATTCTGATAAACATAAATGCTCTTTTTGCTATAAATTTGTTATGATTAGTTTGTTAAATCAGATTTCATAGGATTTTATTTGATTTTATTTGAATTGATTTTAGATAGTTTGTTGAGAGTTTTTTGGAACTGTGATAGTTATCTTCTTGTAACTCATCACTATAAATAAGTTACTAGTGAAATGAAAAACCATCATCATTTTTTCCGAGAACTTGAGTGTTATAGCATTTTATTTTGCCAACAGAGTGGTATCAGCGCCCTTTTCTTAAGGGACATGTGTGAGTGAAACCAGTGAGGAACCTATCACCAAAAAACTAAACACCTAGCCTTCATCAAATGGCAGGCAGTAGTTTCTTGTCTGCTCCTCCAGTTTTCACAGGAGAAAATTATCATGCATGGGCTGTGAAAATGGAGTCTTATTTAGAAGTACATGGATTATGGGAGTTTGTGGAAACAGATGCAATTTCACCACTTCCCGAGGATCCAACGATTTCTCAAATAAGAGATTATAAGGAAGACCGGAAGAAGATACATAAGGCCAAGACCTGTATTCACTCAGCAATATCAGAAGATATGTTTACAAAGATCATGACCTGTGAAACTACAAAATAGGCATGGGATCTTTTGAAACACGAATATCAAGGAAATGTCAGGACGAAACGAATGCAAGTTTTGAACCTAAAAAGAGAATTTGAGATGCAAAAGATGAACGAGACAGAGCCACTGAAGGACTACATAGACAGATTGTTGAAAGTAGTCAACAAAATCAGACTATTGGGAGAAAATCTTCCTAATAATCGGGTTGTGGAGAAATTATTGGTGACCTTACCAGAGAGATTTGAAACCAAAATCTCTTCCCTTGAAGAATCTAGAGATTTGTCAACAATATCTCTAGCAGAACATCTACATGCACTAGAGCAAAGGAGGGCTTACCGAACTAAAAGAGCCATTAAAGGGGCATTTAAGGCAGGTGAGATGAGTCAAGGGCACCCCAAAGGGAAGAGTAAGAAACAACAATGGAAAAAGAATAAGGGAAAAGAAGGTCAAAACAGTTGCAACAAAGGAAGTTTTCCTCCATGTAAACACTGTAAGAAAACTTCACACTTAGAAAAATATTGTTGGTATAGACCTGATATCCAATGCAAGTCCTGTGGTCAAACGGGTCATATGGAGAAAGTGTGCAAAAACAAACAACATGCTCAAGTAGTGGAGCAAGAGCAAGAGGATGAGGTGCAACTATTTGTTGCAACCTGTTTTGCAAGTCATACTTCAAGCAACGTTTGGCTAATTGACAGTGGGTGCACTAACCACATGACCTTTGATGAATCACTTTTCAGAGAATTGGACAAGTCAGTAATATCAAAAGTTACAATTGGCAATGGACAGTTTATCGAGGTTGAAGGCAAAGGTACCATTGCGGCTGAAGGCCCAGCAGGTATAAAATTAATCTTTGATGTGATGTTTGTACCTGAGATTAATCAAAACTTGTTGGGCATAGGGCAATTACTTGAGAAGGATTATATCGTAACCTTTAAAGATAATATGTGTGTTATTACGGACTCGTCTGGTGTTGAAATATTTTCGGTGAAAATGAAAGACAAAAGTTTTTGCCTCGATTGGGCTAAAGTAAAGTTCAATGCATATCCCTGCACTGTGAATCAAGCTGAATTATGGCACAAGAGGTTGGGGCATTTTCATTATTCAACCTTGGATTATATGCAGAAAAAGAAAATAGTTAGGGGAATGTCTTTCACGCAAGGAGCAGCTGCTATGTGTGAGATATGTCAATTTGGGAAACAAGTCAGGCTACCATTCCCAGTTGGAAAAGCATGGAGAGCAACTGAAAAGCTTCAACTCATTCATACTGATGTTTGTGGAGGAATGAAAACTGCTTCTCTAAATGGTAGCAGGTATTTTAACTTTTCATCGACGACTTTACTCGAATGTGTTAGGTATATTTCCTTAAACAAAAGAATGAGGTTGCTGATGTCTTTTGGAAATTTAAGGCATGGATAGAAAATCAATCTAGCTGCAAAATTAGAGTACTTCGGTCCGACAATGATACTGAATATACTGCTGATAAATTTGCCAAGTTTTGTGAAGATGCAGGGATTGAGCATTAATTTACTGTCACCTACACCCCTCAGTAAAATGGGTCGGTGAGAGGAAGAATAGAACAATTATGGATATGACTCAATGTTTGCTATTTGAGAAGGGTATGCCAAAGAAGTTTTGGGCAGAGGTAGTTAATACAGTTGTATTTTTGTTAAACAGGTTACCAACTAAGGTTTTAAAAGGAAAAAACACCTTTTGAGATCTAGTATGGTTTTAAGCCTTCTGTTGTTAATTTAAAAATATTTGGTTGTTTATGTTTTACCCATATCCCAAATGTAAAACGAGGAAAGCTAGATCCTAAAGCAGAATATAGAGTTTTTGTTGGTTACAGCAGTGTCACAAAGGGCTACAGAATCTTTCAACCTTTGACAGGAAAAGTGAAAGTATGTAAAGACGTCAAGTTTGATGAAATTGCAAGATGGAATTGGGACAAAGAGGAGCCCGAAAATATCCATAAAATGGAAGAAAAAATAGAGTTACATGAAGATGAGAGAATTGACAATGTTCTTGTTAGAGGTATAAGGTTGGTTACAGAAATTTATCAAAGTTGTAATGTGGCAATACTTGAACCTGCAGAATATATTGAGGCCTCCAAAGATGCAAAATGGATTGCTGCAATGGAGGAGGAGAAAACCAAACTTGGCAATTAGTGGACAGACCATAGGAAAAGAAAACCATTGCTGTGAAATGGGTTTACAGAACCAAACTCAATGCTAATGGTTCTGTGAACAAACACAAAGCGAGGCTAGTCGTGAAGGGATATGCTCAACTATATGGTGTAGAATTTCAGAGACGTTTGCACCTGTTGCAAGGTTAGATACTATCAGATTTCTCCTAGCACTTGCAGCACAAAAGAAGTGGCGAATTTATCAACTTGATGTTAAGTCAGCTTTCTTGAATGGAAACCTAGAGGAAGAAATTTTTGTTGAACAGCCTGAAGGATTTATAGTTGATTCAAGCAAGGTGCACTTGCTTAAAAAGGCATTGTATGGCTTAAAGCAGGCTCCAAGAGCTTGGCATAGCAGGATTGATGATGATTTGCAGAAGATGGGGTTCAACAAAAGCATGAGTGAATCAACTCTGTATATCAAAGTTGTTGATTGTAATTTGATTATTGTTTCACTATATGTTGATGGCTTACTTGTGACAGGAAACAATTCAGGTTTAATCGAGCAGTTTAAAGCTCAAATGAGGCAAGCCTTTGAAATGATTAATCTAGGAGAAATGACATTTTTCCTAGGTATGGAGATTCAACAAACTCAGCATGAAATTTTTTGTCAGAAAACAAAATATGCTAAGGAGGTGCTGAAAAAATTCAATATGGAGGACTACAAGTCAGTTAGCACTCCTCTTTCTCAAAATGAAAAATTCAGTAAAGAAGATGGTGCTGAGAAGATTGATGAGGGATCATACAGAAGCATTATAGGATGTCTAATGTACTTGATTGCAACAAGGCCAGATATAATATTTTATGTAAGTCTGTTATCCAGATATATGCATTGTGCTAGTGAGTTGCACAACAAAGCTGCAAAGAGGGTCTTGAGGTACATAAAGGGGACTCTACTCTATGGATTGAAGTTTGAAAGGAAAGATAAGTTGTTTCTACATGGTTTTGCCAATAGTGATTGGGCAGGATCATGCGGCGCGTGTGAGGTCCGACGGGACACGCGCGGGATGGCTCGGAAGATCGTCGGACGGCGATTCGTCTGGAGGGGCGCGTGATCGGAGACGCGCCAGTGAGAATTTCGGCGGCCCGGCGGCGGCGCCGAGGCGGTGGTGGGCTGTCTGATGGCAGTGGCAGTGGTGGCTGATATGGTGTAGTTTGGTGGTGGTGGGTGGTGGAAGGGTTAGTGTGTGAGAATCTCACACAATTGTAGTGAGAAGGAGGAGAATTTGGTAAGATGCATTGGTTTGGTTTAGGGTTTAGGGTTTAGGGTTTCTTTTTATTAAAATTGGGGACTTGTCGGAATCCCCGTCCATTCTCGATAAGCGATGAAAAATCATGTACATGAGGTTTTGTACAATTTTGTCAAAATTCCCACACTAAAAGATAGGCCCAAAAAATATACAAAAGTTGGGCCAAACAAAAAATTGGCAGTCACATTTGCAGTCCAAAACCTTGCAGCCCATGTGGAGAGAGGGCCAAGCTGCTGTTAAGTCCAAATTTGAAGAGGCAATAGGCCCAGTCGGAGGCTCAGTGTGATGAAGGGTGCAGCAGTTGGTGGACCAGAGGTGGCCCAGTCCGCAGGGATGAAAAATTACAGCCCAGTCTGCAGGGGTGAAAGACGCGGCCCAGCGCAAAACCTATGTGTTTGGAGGCCCGAGTGTGAGTGCGGCCCAATCTGAGAGAGGCCCAATGAGGGAGGTGTCCAGCAAGAGTGCGGTCCAGCAGTGAGAGTGGCCCAGTCCAACAGAAGTGGCCCAGCAGAGTTTGGCCCAATGAAGCAGAACCAAAGGCGCGGTCCAACAGCAATTCAAGAGAATGGGCTAAAGCAGGCGAGCCCAGCAGTGTGTGAGACCCAGCAGATGGCGAATAGGCCTGGTTTGGGTCTCAAAAAAATTGAAAAAAATCAACCCAATTCCAGTTACAATTCAGCCCAAGTCTAAAAGGTGGATTAGCCCAATGAGTACCAAGCCCAAAGAGGAGGCAAACAGGGAAAAGAAAAGAAAAAACCAGCCCAACACACAAGAGGAGCCCAAACTGAAAATAAAATTCAGCAAAGAAACAACAAAATTGCATCTGGAGAAAAACGAGCATTCTCAAAAACATGTTTTTTTTTCTTTTTTAATGCATTTGTTTTCCTTTTTTCTTCTTTCTTCTTTTTTCCTTCTCTTTTTCCGATTTTTCTGTTTTTCATACAGTTTTTTCCATGCTCTTTTTCTCGTTTTCTCCAGAAATGCAATCAACAGAGACTGAGAAGCTTCAAAACAGCAGCAATCCTCTTGAAAAAAACAAAAGGAGCCAACAAACACAAATCAGACCAAGAAAGGTAGAAGTTGGGCATGAACCAAAATTAGACAATGAGCAAAAAAGTAATCTAGAAAGGTTGATATTCTTCAATAAACTGAGACCAAAAAGAGGATGAAATCTGGGCCAAAAAACATCATGGGGAGAGCAGGGACAGCTATGTAAAAGTGAGCTACCAATGACAAGAGAGGAGTGTAGGATGAATTCACAAAAATATGGTGTCAGTTTGTTACGAGGTGAGAGTTGAGATGTGATTATGTGTAAGTGTGCAAAAGGGAAGCAAAACGGGAGAGCAATATGTGCAAAATGATAGAAGAGAGTGAGCGAATTGTTGTGTAAGCAGAATGGTTGTGATGAGCAAGTTGTGTACACAAGAGAAATCCCCGGTTCAAGGATCAACAGGCTACAACAACGCAGTCCTGTCAGCAATTCAAGAGAATGGGAGGGCCAATGAGACACTTTAACGCACGAGTGATGTTGTACATTAAATGCAATCAAGAGCCGGGGATTGTAGTTTGTGCCCTGTTCGGAGTCATTTTGAAGGTAAAAACTGTCCTCAAAACAAGTTTGTAAGTGGGACTGTTGATGTATAGACAATGTGAGAAATGATATTGAAAGGTGAAGTGTAAGGAATATGAAATGTGAAGTAACGAGAATGTTAATGAACCATGAATGTAAATGTGTGGTTAAGTGATTGGTGTTATGTGCAAATTGAAAGAGGATAGTGAGCAAAGTTACATGTAGGCATAAACTAGTTGATGTACAAATCGTGAGCTGAATAGGAGTCCCCGGTTTGATCGACGGCAGGCTGCACCAACACAAACCTGCCAGGGAATGAATGAGACGGGAGGGCCAAAAGAACACTTCAATGCACAAGAACCATTGCACATTGAAGGTAGACAAGAACCGAGGGTGTGTAAATAGATTCCTATTCTGAAAACTGTCCAGCATGCAACTTCCGTCATTGTTAGTGGCATTTAAAGGAGGGTGTATGAGAAATGGCAGCAGGTGTTGTTTTAGACCATAATTGAATCTTGTCCAAGAGGCTTGGTTTGAGCAAGAGTGGGTGCTGTATGCAGAGATCGAAGAGTGTGCAGGAGCAGCAAGCTCCTTGTACACAGCACACAATTGAAGAGGGGAGGGCCAAGGAAAAAGACTCCCAGCAAAGTGCTCGAATTATGTGGGGCCAAATCGAGCACTTATTGAGTCCACAAACTTCTGTACAGCTTATACAACATCTCAAAGTGACTAACAACCCATTCGGTCCATCATTACAACCAATCATCCCCTTCTCATCAACAGCAACAAACAGCAGCAGATAGTAACAGAGGAAAGCATTACGAACCTGCTTCACGTAAATTGATCGGAGAGACTGAACCTGAGTCATGAGATCAATCAGATTCTGCCTCTCCCTGCTGATTCTGCACCTGTGGTGATTCAGTTTTGTCGGTAGGTTCCTATGGTGTTGGATATCTCCTTGCACTGAGAGTGAGTTTGTGTAACCTGTGTGGGTAGCGGCGTGGTCAACCCTTTGCTGATAGACAGTCTGGAATTGCTTGCTGCAGCAGCAGAGTTTCAAAACTCCCTGGAGTTGTGCCTGTCCCTGTTTCAAAAGCAACAAGATGAGGAGATGCTGGGGCAAGTGTTCAAAAACTGACTTAATTCTGATTATGAGCTCCTTGCTTGAGTATTCCTGCAAGAGGGGAAGGAGAATTAAGACATGAGAGTTCAACTGTTTAAGAGTCACCCAATCAGAGTCCAAGATCAAAATTAAAGTACTCCCTTCGCGTCTTCGTATGGTGTGTGTCATGCTTTCTCCACGTGTTACTTAATCCTGACGTATGGAATCCCATTCTTCTCACAGTTCAGAATGCCTTTAGCTCTCCTTGGATGTCGGTGGGTTGAAGAATTGTGCTGTGTTGCGTTCGACATGCTTCATTGGCCAACCAATCTGCAGCTTTGTTTCCCTCCCGGAAGATGTGAGTAATCTTATGATCACAACTCCGTAGATTTTCCTGAATTTTCATAAGGATGTGCTGAAAATTCCATTGTGTACATTCAGGTTTTTTTCAGCATGCTGATAACCATCAACGCATCAACCTCAATCCATATCCGCTGAATATTGTATTATTTGCATAATTCCAGACCTTTGTTGAGGGTGGCAAGTTCAGCAAATGTGTTCGTTTTCTGCCCAGGAATTCAAAGAACGCAGCCACTGCTTGACCTGTCTTGTCCCGAATGATACCCCCGGCTCCTGCCAAGCCTGGATTCCCTTTTGAAGCTCCATCTGTATTAAGTTTGAACCAGCCCGGTGATGGAGTGAGCCATTTAAGGATAGTGGTTCGTGACTGCCTAGCCTGTGAGAAAGTGAACCCGAGTTGTTCGCAATGTGAGGTCCCCTTTCCAATTTTCAGCTTTGAAGCAATTACAGCGGGCCACTGTGTTTTAAGTGCTGAAACACCTTCTCAATGATTCTATCTGTGTTGAATTTCTTGCACCTGTGTTTACAGTCATTTCTTTCAAGCCATATGAACCACAAAATAATCATAGGGAGGACAGTATGAATGTGGTATTTATGGCTATTGAGTCCCGAGGTCCTCCAGAAATTGATAAGCAGCGAAATACACCATGTTTCAGGTATGCCAATCTGGAACAGATTAGCAAAAAAGCTCCAGACTCTCTGTGCGCATGATCCATCAATGAAGAGGTGTTGAAGCGTTTCAGACTGCGAACAACATTGACATTTAGAAACCAGCTGCATTCCTTTGGCTTGAAGTCTACTATCCACCGGGAGCCAGTTATAGATTAACCACCATATGAAAGCAGACATCGTGGGAGTGATAAATGGGTTTGTCTAATGTGTTGCCAGGTAGCCTTCGTGGAGAATTTACCATCCGCAGAGAGCTTCCAGTGGAGTCTATCTTCAGCATCACTTTTGAAAGGGGTAGACAAAACTTTTAAGACTGTCTGATGTGGGAGGTGTTGCGCAAGTTTCTCGAAATCCCATTCACATTCATTCCAAAAATATTTCACTTGTAGGTGGATGCCTTGTTCATCAGGCAGCAGTTGAGAGAATGCCTCGTGTCCACACCAATGATCAAACCAGAAGGAGATGTCACCCCTCCCGATTGTCCAAAAGCATTGTTGTTCAGCCTCGTTTCTATTTTTGAACATTCTCCTCCACAATGGCGACGTGTGGTATGCAAGTGTAACTGAGCAAGGGTGAAAGGCTCCGCAGTATTTGGATTGAGTAAAACGAGCCCACAGGGAGTTTTGACTTCGGAACCTCCACCATAATTTCAAATTAAACGCCTCCACCATGTCTTCCAATCTTCGAACTCCGAACCCTCCTTCAGAAGTTGGGTAGCACACCGTTCTCCATGAAGTCCAGTGGATCTTTTTTTGTCCACCAATTGAGCCCCAGAAGAACCTAGAGAAGAGTTGTTCAATTTGCTTGAGGATGCACTTGGGAGGTTTCAATATTTGAAGGATGTAGAGAGGCATTGAGAAAAGGACACTCTTGATAAGCATAAGCCTCCCGCCGTGAGAGAGAAGGGCTTTATCCCACCCGCTGATGCGCTCACGAATTTTTTGCAACAGGCCATCATAGAGGATGCTCTTTTTATTCCCTCTGAACAACGGGGCTCCAAGATAGGGTACGGGGAGCTTCTTATGGCAGAATCCTGTTAACTGCTTGAGGGATTGAATGCGGAGGGAGGATGTGGATTTGTCAACCATGAATGAACTCTTGCCTTTATTAATTTTCTGTCCGGACACCTTCTCATAATCCCCCAAGAAATCCATAAGGTGCTGAATGTCTTGTCTTTTGCCCTTAGTGAATATCACAAGGTCATCTGCGAAGGCGAGATGTGTCACTTTAATGCCACCTTGCGTGCTATATCTCAGCCTCAGATGTGCCATCATGAGTTGATCAATTCCACTAGACAGATATTCAGCCGCCAACACAAACAGCGCAGATGAGATAGGATCGCCTTGTCGGAGGCCTCGTGTCGATTTAAAGAAACCTGCGCCCTCGCCATTAATCAAGAGAGAAAACCAACAATTCTCAACAATGTTCTTGATCAAGTTGATCCACTGCCCAGGAAATCCCATTCTTGTCATCACTTCATAGAGAAACTTCCAGTCAATTCTGTCGTACGCTTTTTCCATGTCCAGTTTCAGGATAACATTACCATCACTTTTACTAGGTCCTAGGCAGTGAACCATCTCTTGTGCCATCAAAATATTGTCAGCAATCAAGTGGCCTTTCACAAATCCACTCTGATTCGGTGATATAACCCGGGGCAGCACATCAGAAAGTTGGTTGTTCAGAATTTTGGAGAAGATTTTACTGATCACATTGCAAAGGCTTATCGGTCTAAAGTCTTTCCAACTAGCCGGGGATTCAACTTTTGGAATAAGGACCACCGTAGTTGCCAAGAAATTCCGAGGGATGGGGGTTCAAGGATAGAAGTCATAAACTGCCTCAATAAGATCCGTTGCCATGAAATCCCAGCATCGGTGAAAGAAGAGTGTTGTGAAGCCGTCTGGACCAGCCACGCTATCTGGACACAGATCAAAGACAACCGCTTTAATTGCTTCGGGTGTTGGTGGTGTGAGCAACACGTTTTGATCACTGCTAGAGATTTGGGGAGGCAGCCAATCCTCCCTAATTTCTGAGACATTCTGCCTCCCAAGGGGTGCAAAAATGTTCTTAAAGTAAGACACAACCGATTCCTTGATGGCTGTAGGATCCGAAATCCATGTTTCATTGTCTCGAATCTTGTGAATGTGGGCCTTATTCTTCTTTTTCTGGCAAAGTGAATGAAAGTATTTTGTATTCTTTTCCCCCTCCTCCAACCATTTGCACGCTGATTTCTGTTTCCAAAAGCATTCCTCGAACGCCAGTGCTTGGTTAAGTTCCGCCGTGGCTTTATTCATTTGCATCAAATTGTGATCCGTGCGAGTTTCATCAAAGATTTTTTCAGTTTCCAGCACCTTCCTCTCAGCTTTTTCTAAGTTTTGGAAGATATTTCCAAAAACCTCCTTGTTCCATTTTTTTAAATGCCACTTCATTCTGTAAAGTTTCTGTTGAAATTTATACATGCCTATGCCTTCGGTTGGGAGTGTCCAGATTTCTTCTGCAAACTGAAGAAACTGATGATGTTTAATCCACATGTTCTAAAAGCGGAACGGTGATGGGGTCATGCCTCGTTCAGCCATAATAGACAGGAGGAGGTGTTAGAATAGGTGACCATGTAAGCCAATTTTGGCAGGAATATGTAACCTATGTCTAGACAATTCTTTGGTATTTGATAAAACATTTATGAATAAAGAAGTGAAAAATTCATATGGCAATACTTTGTTTACGTTCACTTATCTGCATTTACATTTCTGTTCACTACGCAAACAAAGCCCACGGACTGAGAAACGATTTTGGGGACTGGGACTACGCTTGGAGGTAGGTCCATGAAATCAGTCTTACCGAATCAGTCCGGAAATCTCCAAGTCAAGGAATCCCGAAAATGGGTACCGGGATCCCCTTTGGGACTTGCACTAAGCATCTGCTGTCATATTTCATCGACGGGTGACGAAGGTTGTCTAAGCAGTGTTAGTGGGTCAGCGTGCTAGGAAGCAGCTGACTGAGGTGACTCGCGGGAACCGTCTTACGGAGGACCTTGAGTATGGTCAGCAAGGTATCACGTGTATTCCCGGTTCCAACGGTACAGGACAAGTCCTTTGACTTGAGGAACTGCTGAGTTTACCTGTGCATCATGTCTGTATCTTAGATATGGTGAGAGATTGCCAAAATACTCTTGAGTAGTCATAAGCCATGTCTAGTGCAGCTCGGGTGTACAAAGTGACAGTAGTTTCCAAGAAAGGATCTGTCTCCTGTCAAAAGGTGTTGACAGTTGAGTCTCATATATGCTCTGTGTTTTGTCCCTGAATTCTGTGGCCACAGTGACTGAACAGAAGGGAAAAGGTTTCCCTTGCGCGTTTAGTGAGGACAGACCGACACTTAGGTCCAAAATGGGTACCTGCATTTTCCGGGCCCTAGACCCTAAGTGATGAGACCGAAGACAGAAGGACAAGTGTACTGTTAGAGCCTAAATGTTCATCCCCGGATATTTCACCTAGTCTCTAGTGTCATGGACCGTTGCTAGATGGCCACCCATGGTAACGGACGGATTCTAGGAATCCGACCAAGTCTAGCTGAATAGTGAACGTAAAGAGTCACACACTATCCACACACACTTAGTATTTAATTTAGAATTAAATATTGGAGTAAAGGAATAATTAAATTAGATTTAATCGGGTCCTATATTTTCTTGGAGAAATTAATTCCTTCTATTTGATAAAGGGAATTAAATTAATAAATAGGATTTATTAAAAGGGTTGATTTAATGGGCTTAGAATAAATTATAATATTTATTTATTATATTATATTTATATTTATTCTTTTAGCCTTTTGGAATTTTTAATAGGATTTAAATATTCCATTAAATTAAAATCAATGGTTGAGATGGAAAGGGGAGATGGAAGGCTAGGATTCGTTTGACTAGGTCAAACACTAGTTTGACTAGGACTTTGACTAGGTCAACATCCTAGTCAAATTAGGTTACTTAGAGTTTTGAGTTTAAAGAGGATTAAACTCTTCCTCTATATAAACCTCTAGCTTCCAACATTTGAGAGATTGATGATTCTTGAAAAACACACACAAAAACACACACTCTCTCCTCCCCTCTCTCGTCCGCCCCTCTCTCTCTCTCTCACCAAGAAAATATTATTTTCTTGTTCTTTTGTTCTTGGAACAATTGAACAAAGGAAGATCGATCCCGTTAATTCATAACGCGTGGTTGATCTATCCTCTCCAATATAATACTTGTTCGTTGCTAGCACGACGTACAAGAATACGTGGGTGGATCGTGTGTCACGATTTGGAGGATCTCAAGAACGAGGTCTTGGTGCAAAACGGGAAACAATGCTAGTAGCAGTTGAAGACGAAAACGACAACGGGTAGGTCTTGTTTAAGATTTTCGTCCCTCTTTATTTTTCAACTCTATGGCCTCCATGATTTCTTTTATTGTTTTATGATCATGAGATACACCGAACGCCCGGGAACCTCAAGGGCACACCCCTTGAGCATGTTCTTTAAATTAAAAGCATGCCTTTTATTTAATATATTTATTTTTACCGCGCTTCCCCATTCGCGCAATTCCCGGGACGATCCACCGAATTTCTTTCAGTGATATCAGAGCCCGGTTCGGTGTATAGGCCTAGGGTTTATGTGCGTTATAAGCATGATACGTGATATTGGCATGTTTTATATTAAATCTTGATTGTTCTTGATTTTAAGCATGTCGATTTTATTGCTTTTAATTCGTGTGAATTTATGAATGTTGGTAATTTTCTGTTTTTCTTGGGAAACGGGGTGGAAAATTGAACGAAAAAATGAGAAACGACGCAGCCGGCCAGGCAGCGCGCAGCCAGGAAGGCTGCGCGCAGGCGCGCGCGCACGCAGACAAGGGTGTCTGCGCGTTGGGCAGCGCCGCCAGGCGCGCGCGCAGGGGCGGCAGGCTAAGCCTGCTGCCCTGCGCGCGTGCCGGCGAGCCGCCGGCGGCGGCAGCTGCTGCTGCTAGGGTTTCAAAACCCTAGCAGTATTTTTCTTTTATTTTTTTGATTATTTTCAGTTTTAATTTTGAATTAATTTTGAAAATTTGTTTTTGGTTCAATTATGCCTATTTTTTCTAAAGACATTATTTTAGGAGTAAAATAAATTGGATTCGGAATCCCGGGGTTATTTTACTTAAGATAATGAGGAAAGGTTTTCCTAAAACGAGAAAATATTATTACCAATATTTGTGTTTTATTTTTCACACGTTGTGCATATATTCATTAATTATTTTGGATATTTATGATTGGAAATCATATGTTGTTGGTATTATGTAATTATGTGATTGGATCATGTTATTATGTGTGTTGGATGGAAATGGATGATCGCGTGCCCCAAGACCGGATGTATGGTTTATTTTCTGTTGGGCCTGTGTGCCTCTTTTACTGCTTTCTCCTTCTCTCTGTCTAGTTGCCTTGGAATAATAAGGCATTCTACCTCCCTCCTTATGTACTCCCCCCGGGTTTTCGCTAGGGTTTCTATTTTTTCAATATGTAATGAGAGTAGACTAGGAGTGAGGTTTCCTTTTTTGTAATTGGTGGAGAAGAAGGAAGGACCACATGGACAGCCCAGACGGGAGGCCCCTTGGTGTTTTCCATGAAGTGAAGAAAGAGAAAAAGAGACCAAGGCCCATCAGCATGATGATTGGGTTACTATTAATGTAATAGTATAGGACCAACCCTAGATTGACCATAGATCCACTGCGGGCTCAGTGGATCCCATAGGATACGGGCTCGTGATCATCCAACAGGGGCGTGCTAGGCTTTAATTTTGCATGTGGTTATGATGATGGATGAATGGATTATTTATTTATCATATAACTGCTATGAATGGTTTATTTACGCATTATGGATGTATGTGTAGATATTTATTTGAGATCTCGGTCATTACTTACTCTCACATTGGTTGGACCAATGTCAAAATATTAGACCCTAGACAAAGTGGACATGAACTCTAGGAGTTTGTCCATGCCTTCCAATCTATGGCATAGTGAGGAAGCTGCTTTAGGTCAATAGCGTGGTCTCACGAGTCGTGGCACGTTATTGTACTTAAAGGAAGCTGCATTATGTCATGAACGAAAAGCGGGCTGCTGCTACCTGTCTCACGAGTCGTGGGGGTACCAGTGGGTCCGTGGCTCGATCGAGTGGGTTGGGTCTAACGCCCAATTAACATGATTCGCTTGGAGTCCTCGGGATCATGTGAAAGGGTGAGGCAATAATCTTGGGAATCTCGTGGAATGAGAATGGTATGGAATACCTCCCACAGGATCTTTTCCATGCGAATCGTAAAAGCGGGGTATGGGAAAAATCGCTGTGGATCCCAAGCCCACTTGGAAAGGATTTCCCGAAAATCACGTTTGAGAGTACCGTGTTTTCGTACAAATAGTGGGAGGATTAAATGACTAAAGTCCATGCATTTAATTATTTTATCAAACCACCGTCTTTTATTTTTCTGCTGATCGCGCGCTGTTTTTCTAAAATGTAGATTTTAAAAAATGTCTAAGAACCCACTTTCCACCATTCTTGAGACAAACAAATTCAATGGAACAAACTACAACGACTGGTTGCGCAATCTCAGGATAGTCCTAGATTACGAGAACCAAGGCTACGTCATGGACGAGCCTCTCCCTAGGACCTTACCGGAAGGATCCACGCCAGAAGAACGTGAGATGTTCGAGACTTGGCATAAGGATAACCGGAAGGTCCGTAGCATCATACTTGCTTCGATGACCAATGAGATTCAGAAGCAATATGAAAGGCTAGACGATGTCCCTTCCATTATAGCTCGCCTTAAGGATTGCTATGCAGTCCCGGACCGGCATACTAGGTATGTCGCGATCAAGGCGTTCTTTGGAACTAAAATGACAGAAGGATCCTCTGTACAAGAACACGGGGTTAAAATGCTTACCCTGGTGGAAAAGCTGGAGGACCTAAAGGCAGGTCTCGATAATGAAACGTACATAGATGTGATCCTTCAGTCACTCCCACCCTCCTTTGACCAATTTATCGTCAACTACAACATGAACGCACTTGAGAAGGGCATTCATGAGTTGATCAATATGTTGGTGCAATACGAGGCAACGACTAAGAAGTCCACGCCTTCGGTATTGTTTGAAGGTGCTTCGACTTCTAATACGAAAGGCAAGGGTGCCGGACGTTGGAAGAAGAAGAAAGGGAAGGGAAAGGTCGTCAAAGCAGCTACGAACACTAAGAGTGTTCCCATTGCCAAAGAGGGGAAAGGCAAAGGAAAGGGAAAGGTTGTCTCCAAGCAACAGTCAAAGGCATATGACATATGTATCAACTGCCGTGAGAAAGGGCATTGGAAGAGAGAGTGCCCCAAACTCTTCTCGAACCAAGGTATATATGTGATTAAGGTTAATATGGTCACTAGTTCTGCCTCTTGGGTATTAGATACCGGCTGTGGAGCTCACATTTGCAATGACTTGCAGGTGTTTGAAAAGAAGCAGAAAAACTGGGTGGCGGGGACATGATCCTGAAGCTTGGGAATGGCAAGGCCATCTCGGCAGAAGCAGTAGGATCCGCCACTCTAGTGATTAGTGATAATATTAGCATAGATTTAGAACAAGTTTATTTTGTACCCAATATGATTAAAAACATCATTTCCATTCCATTGTTGGACAATAGTGGTTATGAGTTTAGAATCAATAAAAACTGCTTTTATTTGATGAGGTGTGGAATTGCTCATCTACTTGGTACATTACATAACGGACTCTATATCTTGCAACAAACGAATTTCGTCCTCAATGCACAACACAAACGAAAATTAGATAATAACGGAACGCACGTCTGTGGCACGCTAGGCTAGGTCACATATCCCAAGATAGGATGAAAATGTTGGTAGACTCAAAGAACCTAGAGGTTGGGGACTTGAGCGATCTACCAACTTGTGAGTCCTGTCTAAGAGGGAAAATGACCAAGAGGCCCTTTGTAGGACAAAGCAGGCTTGCCACAGGTCTGTTGGACTTGGTCCATACAGACGTATGTGGACCACTAAGGACGCAGGCCCGAGGTGGGTTCTCCTACTTCATAACCTTCACCGATGATCATTCACGGTATGGTTATGTTTACCTGATGAGGTACAAGTCTGAAGCTCTTGAGAGGTTTAAAGAATTCAGACTTGAAGTGGAGAACCAAACCAACTGCAAAATTAAAATCCTTCGGTCGGACCGAGGCGGTGAATACCTTAGTACGGAGTTCCTAGACTATCTAAAAGAACATGGTATAATATCAGAATGGACACCTCCAGGAACACCGCAGTTAAATGGTGTCTCTGAAAGGAGGAATCGAACCTTGTTGGACATGGTTCGGTCCATGATGAGTTTTACCAAAATGCCCTTATCGTTCTGGGGCTATGCACTAGAAACGGCGGCCAAATTATTGAATTTGGCGCCTACTAGCACATTGACCCAAACGCCATATGAGATATGGCACAGCAAGCCTGCATCCTACAACTACTTGAAAGTGTGGGGTAGCCCCGCATACGTCAAGAGGTTAGTGGGAGATAAGTTAGAATCCAGGTCTAGCTTATGCAGGTTCATTGGATACCCTAAAGAAACTGCGGGTTATTACTTTTATGACCCCTTGGAACAAAAGGTGTTTGTTTCAAGAAATGCAGTATTCTTGGAGCAAGGCTTCCCGGAGGATATCCAACCTGATGAGCTGATCCTTAAGGAATCAAGTGATGGAATCCAGCCATCAGAAGAAGCCGCGGAACCCTCACGTAGAGGATTCAGGATAGACAGCCGAAGGGCTGACCAACCTCGAGAAGTCCAACATGCTAGGCATGAAGGACAGCCTCAGGAACAGCCAGCCCCGGCTCCTGAACCACCGGCTCCGATACAGTCAGCGCCCACAGTCACCACTGACGTTCCCGTTCTCCGTAGGTCCACTAGAGAGTCCAGACCTCCAATGAGATATGGCTTTCTAGGTGCGACTGATCTTTTGGATAACGATCCTAAGACTTATGGAGAAGCGATGTCTGACATCGACTCCGGGAAATGGCTTGAGGCCGTGAAAGCCGAAATCGACTCCATGAGCGAGAACCAAGTTTGGAGTCTTGTAGATCCACCGAAAGGTGTTAAGCCAGTGGGCTGTAAGTGGGTCTACAAGCGCAAACTTGGCGTTGATGGAGAAGTCACAACCTTTAAGGCTAGGCTTGTAGCTAAGGGATACACTCAACGACCCGGGGTCGATTTTGAGGATACCTACTCGCCAGTAGCCATGGCTAAGTCCATTCGGATTCTGCTCGCCATAGCAGCATGGTATGACTATGAGATATGGCAGATGGACATGAAAACGGCCTTCCTCAACGGTTTCGTTGAAGAAGAGATCTATATGGATCAGCCGCAGGGTTTCACGGTCACTGGAGAAGAACAGAAAGTCTGTCGCCTCCAGAAGTCCATCTATGGCCTCAAACAAGCCTCCCGAAGTTGGAACATTCGATTTTATGAAGTAATACGGGGTTATGACTTCATCAAAAACGAATCCGACCCTTGTGTATACAAGAAGGTCAGTGGGAGCTCAATAGTGTTCCTAGTGCTTTATGTGGATGACATTCTGCTCATTGGTAATGACGTCAGAATGTTAGGAAACACAAAAGCATGGTTGTCAACCCAGTTTTCCATGAAGGACTTGGGTGAAGCCTACATCCTAGGCTTCCAGATTGTCAGGGACAGATCTAAACGGATGTTAGGACTCACCCAAAACTCGTATATGGAGAAAGTCCTAAAGAGATATCGAATGGACAACTCCAAACGAGGATTCCTTCCAATGAGGCATGGGATCAAGTTATCCAAGAAACAGTCCCCACAGACTGATGAGGAACTTGAAAGGATGAAGGTCATCCCCTATGCCTCCGCCGTAGGTAGCATACAATATGCGGTCCACTGCACTAGGCCTGACATTGCATACGCTTTGAGCGTAACAAGCAGATATCAGTCCTGCGCAGGAGAGGCACATTGGAATGCTGTTAAGGGCATCCTTAAGTACCTAAGAAGGACTAAGGAAATGTTCCTAGTCTATGGCAATGGAGAACTAATTCTGGAAGGCTTTAGCGACGCTAGCTTCCAGTCTGATGACGATGATGCCAAGTCTCAATCGGGTACGTATTCAAACTCAATGGAGGAGTAGTAGCTTGGAAAAGTTCCAAGCAAGCAACCATTGCTGACTCCACCACAGAGGCTGAATACATAGCAGCTTCAGAAGTTGCTAAGGAAGCGGTTTGGATGAGAAACTACATCCAAGAGTTGGGTGTGGTGCCTAGCATCGCCGAGCCCGTTGTCATCTTCTGTGATAACAATGACGCTATAGCGCAAGCAAAGGAACCGAGATCTCATCACCGTTCCAAACATATTCTTAGACGCTACCATCTTCTTAGAGAAATGGTAGGAAGAGGTGACGTCCGGATGGACCGAGTCAACTCGGCAGACAACACAGCAGACCCGCTGACAAAGCCTATGTCGCAGAGCGCTCATACGCAACATCTTGAGAAGATGAGGATTAAGCATATGGGCAATTGGCTTTAAAGGTCAAGTGGGAGATTGTTAGAATAGGTGACCATGTAAGCCAATTTTGGCAGGAATATGTAACCTATGTCTAGACAATTCTTTGGTATTTGATAAAACATTTATGAATAAAGAAGTGAAAAATTCATATGGCAATACTTTGTTTACGTTCACTTATCTGCATTTACATTTCTGTTCACGACGCAAACAAAGCCCACGGACTGAGAAACGATTTCGGGGACTGGGACTACGCTTGGAGGTAGGTCCATGAAATCAGTCTTACCGAATCAGTCCGGAAATCTCTAAGTCAAGGAATCCCGAAAATGGGTATCGGGATTCCCTTTGAGACTTGCACTAAGCATCTGCTGTCGTATTTCATCGACGGGTGACGAAGGTCGTCTAAGCAGTGTTAGTGGGTCAGCGTGCTAGGAAGCAGCTGACTGAGGTGACTCGCGGGAACCTTCTTACGGAGGACCTTGAGTATGGTCAGCAAGGTATGACGTGTATTCCCGGTTCCAACGGTACAGGCCAAGTCCTTTGACTTGAGGAACTGCTGAGTTTACCTGTGCATCAGGTCTGTATCTTAGATATGGTGAGAGATTGCCAAAATACTCTTGAGTAGTCATAAGCCATGTCTAGTGCAGCTCGGGTGTACAAAGTGACAGTAGTTTCCAAGAAAGGATCTGTCTCCTGTCAAAAGGTGTTGACAGTTGAGTCTCATATATGCTCTGTGTCTTGTCCCTGAAATCTGTGGCCACAGTGACTGAACAGAAGGGAAAAGGTTTCCCTTGCGCGTTTAGTGAGGACAGACCGACACTTAGGTCCAAAATGGGTACCTGCATTTTCCGTGCCCTAGACCCTAAGTGATGAGACCGAAGACAGAAGGACAAGTGTACTGTTAGAGCCTAAATATTCATCCCCGGATATTTCACCTAGTCTCTAGTGCCATGGACCTGCTAGATGGCCACCCATGGTAACGGACGGATTCTAGGAATCCGACCAAGTCTAGCTGAATGGTGAACCTAAAGAGTCACACACTATCCACACACACTTAGTATTTAATTTAGAATTAAATATTGGAGTAAAGGAATGATTAAATTAGATTTAATCGGGTCCTATATTTTCTTGGAGAAATTAATTCCTTCTATTTGATAAAGGGAATTAAATTAATAAATAGGATTTATTAAAAGGGTTGATTTAATGGGCTTAGAATAAATTATAATATTTATTTATTATATTATATTTATATTTATTCTTTTAGCCTTTTGGAATATTTAATAGGATTTAAATATTCCATTAAATTAAAATCAACGGTTGAGATGGAAAGGGGAGATGGAAGGCTAGGATTCGTTTGACTAGGTCAAACACTAGTTTGACTAGGGCTTTGACTAGGTCAAAATCCTAGTCAAATTAGGTTACTTAGAGTTTGAGTTTAAAGAGGATTAAACTCTTCCTCTATATAAACCTCTAGCTTCCAACATTTGAGAGATTGATGATTCTTGAAAAACACACACAAAAACACACACTCTCTCCTCCCCTCTCTCGTCCGCCCCTCTCTCTCTCTCACACCAAGAAAATATTATTTTCTTGTTCTTTTGTTCTTGGAACAATTGAACAAAGGAAGATCGATCCCGTTAATTCATAACGCGTGGTTGATCTATCCTCTCCAATATAATACTTGTTCGTTGCTAGCACGACGTACAAGAATACGTGGGTGGATCGTGTGTCACGATTTGGAGGATCTCAAGAACGAGGTCTTGGTGCAAAACGGGGAACAACGCGAGTAGCAGTTGAAGACGAAAACGACAACGGGTAGGTCTCGTTTAAGATTTTCGTCCCTCTTTATTTTTCAACTCTATGGCCTCCATGATTTCTTTTATTGTTTTATGATCATGAGATACACCGAACGCCCGGGAACCTCAAGGGCACACCCCTTGAGTGTGTTTTTTAAATTAAAAGCATGCCTTTTATTTAATATATTTATTTTTACCGCGCTTCCGCATTCGCGCAATTCCCGGGACGATCCACCGGATTTCTTTTAGGAGGGGGTAGTGATCCGATGCCCTTCGAGCTAAATGTTGGATTCTAGTGTTAGGAAATGCTTGCGTCCTGCCACTGGACACTAAAAACCTATCAAGACGCTGCCACAATCGTCCTCATGACCATGTATATCGAGCACCCTCAAATTCGGTATCCGTGAGGCCACAGTCAATCATCATCTCATTAAATTCCTGCATTGCTCTCATTCGTGGCGTCGCCCCACCTTTCCTCTCTTGTGTGCTCAGAATAATGTTAAAGTCACCACCAAGGATCCAAGGTTCTGTTACCGATGCAATGTTCCGAAGTGAGTCCCAGAGGACTCGTCGCTTAGCACGGGTATGTTTGGCGTATTCCCAAGTACAGAGTGCACCTTGGGGCTGGCAGTTGCTCCACACTTTCAAGTGCAAAAACTGTTCGTGGTTAATCATGACGTCGAAATGAACCTCACTTTTAAGAAAGCACCAGATTTTATTACTGTTGTTCTGAACCACTGAATCAAAACCAAGACGCCTGAGGAAGTATTGTGAATCCAAAAGGACTTTCGGTTCGATGATCACCAAAATAAGGGGCCTATGTTTACGACACAACCGAGTAACATTTCTTTGTTTTTTGGGCCATACCAATGCCACGTATATTCCACATCAAGATCTTCATGGAGATTGGGGGGGGGGGGGGGGGGGGGGCTTGCGAGGCTCTAACTTTTTCGGCCTCCACATATTTACTCCGTCTCTGTTGTGCCCCTCGGGCTGCAATGTCAAGCTCAAGTGTTCTCGACGAGGATGCAATCTTAAGGATTTTGCCACTACGCAGTTTCCTTGGCGACGTCCACTGTAGGTTATAAGGTTGTTCTGTGTCGGCAATGTCACACTCCGACCCTGAGGGCGAGGCAATAGTCCGAGATTCACTATCACAATCTTCAACAATAAAGAGGCTGTCATTGTGGTTGTGAGAATCAGAGTTTTGTGATTCAGATCCTTCCAATTGACTAAACGTTTGAGCATTAAACCCGCAGAATTCCGTAGAGCTCTTCCTGTCTTCTTTTCCTTGTAATCCTGGTTCCTTATTGATATTATCTGCACACCCTGCAGCCCTCTCACCATGTCGACTACCACCCACCACATTTACAGCGCGCATCGTGACAAAGGGGTTAGGGGAAAGGGGGCCAACACATTGGAGGGGAGCCTCCATTGCTACCCCCTCGCAATGCCCAACAACACTCAAACCTCCCATCTCATTCGCTAAACAAGCAAAAACATCATTTATATGTTTAGTAAAATTCCCAACATCATGATTCTCAAGATCCGTAATATGCACATTACAGTCATTCACGTCATGTACATGCAAACCAATTTTATCAACATCATGATTATCAAGATCAGCAGTATCTAAGTTTAGCTCTTTCGCATTAACTGTGTAACGGGGGAGGGGCGCCGGGGACTCATTATTTTCCATATTATCGGTTGCATTAGCAGAAGGAATAACAGTTTCAGAACGGGGTTGTGGGGTAGGGGACTCATCATTCGCAACCATTCTTTGTATAAATTGAGTCAAAGGTTCAGCTTGATATCTGGTGTCATCGGCCATCTTTGTCTGTTCAGTTTGTAAGTTCTCAGCGGTCTGCATGCTTATGTTTCTTTCAGCCGGAATGTGTTATGAAACCTGGGGCTGCTTAGGTTGGTTGGTGCATTCTCCTTCATCTTCACTCTCCACTTGGTTGAGGGCATTGAACATATTCTGGCTTTCGATCCCAGCTGCAGGACCAGTATTTTTTCCTCCTGGGATTTTCAAAGATACGGTTGCTTGGTTCGCCGATTTCGAAGGTGACATGATCAGCTTGTTTCCCACCCTTGTCATTCTGCCTCATTGGAGCCTTTCTTTTCCTTTATGTTGTTTGAAGACTCGCTGCGGCTTTGGGGTGTTCCCTTTCGTGTAGCAACGTTGTTCCTCATGGCCCACATGCTTACAAACCATACAATACTTGGGGAGGTTTTCGTAAATGACTTTAACCACTTCGTCAGTCCCAATTCCAATGACAAACTCATCAACAAGTTTATTAGCAAGGTCCACTTCGACACAAACTCCCGCAGCAGTAAATCGAGATTGAAATAAAGTAGGTTCATCTAATTTAAGTGGATTACCAACAAGACTCGCAATAGCATGTAATGCATCTTTTTGAAACAAATGAGCTGGCAAGGTAGGAAAAACATACCCATACCGGTGCAAGTGAGGACTCTTGTTGTGGACGGAAGGATGGAGTCCATTTGAATGTTCTCATGGGAAAGCCATCAATGTGCCACAATCTTTGCATCCACAGCTTTGTGAAATCTGCCTCGTTTTTCAGGTTGATTAGGGCATGTCTGTTTGTGATCATTGTGACCGTAAAAGGACCTTTTAGTTTCAGCATTGACAGTAGACGATGCATGTTCCGGTAGGGAGGGAATCCGTGCGAGGAACTTGCCCAAACTTATAATGCTCCGATAACTTCTCTGTTTCTTCTGTAGAGAATTGAATTTTCAGCAATCCTTGGGACTCAGTTTTCACTCCCATTTGCGCCGGCCGGGCTCCAACAAGATACGAGTGCTGCATTGATGTTGGGAATGAGGAATTCGATGCCTGTGAGTTCACGACGTCCACGAATGATTTTTGAACTTTTGGAGGGGCCTCAGTTGGATTCAAATCAGCCTAAGTTGAAGATTTGTTCTGCTGATCAAGGTTCTGTGGATTGAGTCCAGGTGAGTTGACTCGGGCGAGTTGGGTGCAAAATGGGGGAAACTCAGCTGAGTTAAGAGCTGGAGGTGCCATTTCTACCGAGGGAGCCATTCTAAAATCTGAACAGATGGGAGTGTTCTCCATGTTGAGGCGAGCTCAACAGTGGTGGTCCGCCACTGAAAGAACGGCTGACGACGGAGCTCCGGCCGTTCGAAAATCGCGAACAGGCAGGGAGGAAAAGTTTTCGATCTGCGTTGAAGGTTGATGGTAATGGCTGTCATAGGTCTTGTTCGACTCGCCTGGAGGTGCTGAATGCAGTGGTTGTGGTCCGCGATCGAAACTCGTTCCGGCGGCGGCGAATTGACGGTTGAAAGTTGCGTCGGTGAGTTTTTGAACCCAACCTAATGCTCCGATGGAATCTTCAATTGATTGGGGGGAAACGATCGTCTTGTGATAGGTTCTCAAATGGTATGTATGGCAGGGAGTAACTTGTCGGGACAGTGCTGGATATCTAGAGAGAAGCTGGTGGCGATGTGAGGGCGATTTTTTGGGCGAAATCCGTAACTTTGACCAGCGATTGGCGGCGCGTGTGAGGTCCGATGGGGACACGCGCGGGATGGCTCGGAAGATCGTCGGACGGCGATTCGTCTGGAGGGGCGCGTGGCGGAGACGCGCCAGTGAGAATTCCGGCGGCCGGCCGATGGCGGCGCGGTGGCGGCGCCGCGGCGAAGGCCATGGTGGCTGTCTGATGGCAGTGGCAATGGTGGCTGATATGGTGTAGTTTGGTGGTGGTGGGTGGTGGGTGGTGGAAGGGTTAGTGTGTGAGGATCCCCGTCCCTTCTCGATAATTAAAAACGCATGTACATATAGTTTTTGTACAAATTCCTACACTAATAAATAGTCCAAGATGGATATACAAAAGTTGGGCTTGAAAAAATAAAGCCCAAGAATTTTGGGAGGCCAAGTAGTCAATTTCGGCCCAAGTAAATCAGCCCACAGTAGCTGAAAATGGTTCCTTGGTGCAGCCCATCAGAACAGCGGCCCAGCACTCCAGATTTGGCTAGCGCAGTCGAGTGGGCCGCGACCCAGTGTGGCCGAGTGGGGCGCGGCCCATTGCTGCTGAGAGTGGCGCGGCCCAGTGTGGCCGAGTGGGAGGCCCAGCGCATGGCCCAGTGCGTCTGAGTGAAGGCGCGGCCTAGAGGAGAGGGGGACGGCCCAGCGTGTAGCCCAGTTGGAGGAATGGTCCAATGCGTTTAAGAGAAGGCGCGGCCCAACGCGTGGTCCAGTGCAGTGTGCAGCCCAATTGGAGTTGGCCCAGCCTTGTTGGTTCAAATGGCCTCAAAACTTGCGGTCCAGTGGCCCAACGCAGCAGTGGCCCAGTGCAGCAGCCCAGTGGCTTTTTTCACAGAAATGAAAGCGGGCCGAGGGTGGAGGAGCCCATTAGTTGTTGGTTCAAATGGCCTCAAAAAATTGCAAGACATCAACCCAAGTTCATGAAATACAATTCATGCCCAAAACATTAAATGTAACCCATGGAGGAGGAAGTTCAAAACAAAAAAATCACAACAGTAAAAATCGAAAATTTTTCTTCTCTCTTCTTTTTTTTTCGCTATTTTTGCTTTTTTCTGCTTTTCTCCTTTTTTAACTTTCTTTTTTTTTCTCTTTTTCTTTTTCTTCTATACGGTTTTTCCTCCAAAAAACACTCCTTTTTGCCTCCTTTTTTCCGCTTCTTTTTTCCTCCAGACTTTCATTTTTTCTGTTTTTTTTTCTCTTCCAACCTTGTCCTTTCTGCCCTCTTTTTTCTACTTGAGGACGCCATCAACAGAGTAAAGAAAATCTTCCTCCAAGTAAAAAGACAAAATGAAAAGGGGCACTCCTTGTAAAACCATGGGACTAAAGGTTGATATTTTGCAAACAATTGAAGCTAAAATCCCAGCAACTCTGTGGCAACGAAATCACATGGATGCACAATTGACCAAGACAATGAAAACTCCTTATCAATAAGATCACAAAAGTGCACAAGGAACCAATGAGAAGAACCACTTGACAACCCAAAAAGCCAAAATATTAGTGTAGGGACAAAATGAAAGTTGAGATGGAAGAGTATGTTCGATGTAGTTATACTGTAGGTTGTAAGGTATGTATGAACAGCAATTGATATGTGTGTGATGGAGGTTTGGTGTCTGTGCAATGTGTTGTTGCTGAAAGAAGAGAGTGAGCAATTAAGTGTTGTTGTTAAGTTGTGAGTGGATAAGTGTTTGTGTTCAAAGGGAGCTGAGGGAGGGGAAAATGTATGTCGTGGGAGTGGAGTGTGCCTGCATTTGAGTGTTGGAAAAGGAGTAAGGAGGAAAACATGGAATCCCCGATCAGTGAGAGAAGACAGGTTACACAAGCGTAAACCTGTCAAGCGAGACGAAGGGAAGACGAGGGCCAAGGGAAGCTTAAGCCACACCGAACAATGATATGACAAAGCTTGACTAACGTCAGGGGGATTCAAGCACAATCTCACGACACTTCCTCTGGTCACATAATTGTTCAGATTTCTTTAGAGTTAGCGTACTTACAGTGTGATATTGTGTGACCAATGTGATTAGTGGCATGGTCAGCATGTTGCTTACGAACAAAACTTGCAGGGTGGTAAGTTGATTGAATCAGGTTGGTTGTGCTCTGTGGCAGCTGCAGGGACAAGGCCGTTATAGTGTTGTGATGGATCTGCCATGGGATTGAAAACGACACAATGAGATATGGAAAACGAGAGTGAGGGAAAGGGTGAGAAAGCTCCCTAAACAGAGAGGGGTTGCAGCAGCAACTTGCAAGAGCAATAGCCTTCTCAATTTTCTGATTATCGAGGCAACCAGCGTTGCTTGGTTCCATCTTTGTAGTCAGCTCCTTGCACCAGGTTTCAACTTCCAACTCATCAACACCCTACCTTGCAGGAGCAGGGACCATGTTTTTAGGAGCAATAGTAATCAAAAGTATCAGCAGAAAATTGCTGCAGCAGTTGACTTGATTACGGAGTACCCTACTACAAATTCAAATAACCAGAATTTGGTTCACTGGGCGATTCTTTTTGAGTTGTGCTTTGTGACAGCAGTGGGAGTACGGCACTGATGACCTGCAAAAAACAAGGAGTGAGCAAGTTGAATGTGACAAATGGAGAAGAAGGGAAAGATGGACTTCCTGAACAGGAGACTCCTTGAGAGGAGTTGTCACACAGCATAACAGTCACAGGGGTGTTGTGATGGATGAGGGTATGGGTGAGTGTTGAATCAGTTGAAGTGAATTTCAGCAGTTGAGGAGCTGAGGGTACACAAAGCTGGAAGTCTGCAGCATGAGAGAAGCTGCGTTCATGCTGCAGACTTGTATCAAAATTGGCTCCAAGAGAGCAATTGGAGGAAGGCCACAAGATCAATCCACATTCAGCTAGTTCAATTTCTAAGGCAAGGAGCATGGGAGTGTTCGCTGCACCACAGTGTTTTCAGCAGCAGAGTTTGGGGAAAAGTGTCCCGAACATTATTCCTGAACACCAAAACAACAGGTTCAGTCCCAGTACTGATAGACACAAAGATTTGAATTGAAAAGTGAAGATAACTCCCTGAACAAAGGATCAGAATGCAGCAGAGGTTCATTTGACCCGGATATACGGAATCTCTTGCCGATCACATTTGATGATACCAATGATGTGCCTGTGGAGGTCTTCCTCATGTATGACTCTGGAAGACTTAGTTGAGCAAGCCAGGTTGGTGAGGAGATCCGCTGCCTTGTTGCCTTCTCGGTAAATATGGGTGATCCGGTGTTCAATCGTTTTCAGACACAAGTTAATGTGTGAGAGCATGTGAGTCAGCGTCCAATGTGCTTTCGAGGGCTGCTGGACATTTCGGATCAAGTTAACGGCATCAACTTCAATCCAAATACGGGTGAAATTTTCCGCTTTGCATAATTGGAGAGCTTTGAAAAGTTCGAAAACTTTCGCGTACATATTGGTAGCTTTTCCTATGAATTCATAGAATACAAAAAGTGGTTTCCCCTCTTCATCCCGTGCAATTCCCCCAGCACCAGCCTACCCTGGATTGCTTTTAGAAGCCCCATCCGTATTGATTTTAATCCACCCTCTGTCCGGGTTGCTCCACTTGACAGTCATAAGCTTGGGTCTGCGTGGTTCACAGGTGGGAAATTCCATATTCACAGCGACATTTAGGTCCCCTTTCCAGCTAAGGCGTGAACTGAGCTTGCTTCGACCAATTGTATTGATAAACTGGCAGACTCTCCAAATTATACGATCTGATCTGAAGCCAAGGCCTCGGTGCTTTGCATAATTTCTTTCAGTCCAACAAAACCACAAGATAAGCAACAGGGTTATCGTTCTGATATGGTTCTTTCCAAGTGCAGAAGTTCTCCAATGATTGACGAACAACACAATATTGTCAGTTGTCGGGAGATGAATGCTGAATTTCTGTGCAAAGAATTCCCAAACTCTAGTAATAACAGGTCCGTCGATGAACAAGTTCGTGAGAGTCTCAATATTGGCGCAGCAAACGCATTTGGATACAAGCTGAATGCCTTTAGCTTGGAGTAGTTGTTCAACAAGAACCTTATTATTGATGAGCCTCTATATGAATATAGACATGGTTGGCGTGATAAAGGAGCACCAAATTTCTCTAAATAGGAGCTGTTGCGTTTTAGCTTGTCTAAGTGAGTTCCACGTGGATTTGGTGCTGAACGTGCCATCTCCACTTAGCTTCCAATGAGTTGTGTCGCAGCAGTCCTCATCAAATGGAATGAGTTTGATTTGATCCACAAGATATCTTGGGAGGATCTCATTCAACTTCTCAATGTCCCATGCCTTATCTTTCCAGAAGAGACGGACCGAGTCCGACGTCCAGCGCTGATCTGAAAAAGAAAGGTAGAGGGCCTTTTCTCCAACCCAGTTATCAAACCAGAAAGACAGGTTTCCTTTTCCACTGCTCCAAAATAAATGGGACTCAGCATCTTGATGATAGCGACACAATATTTTCCAATTCGAAGAGGCAATGTATGATGCGTTTGCCGTCACCGGATGGTTTCCTCGGCAGTATTTATCCAGAAGAAAATGTGCCCAGAGTGAATTATTGGTCCTGAACCTCCACCAAAGTTTGTGCTGGAAGGTCTCAACAACATCATCAATTTTCCGCACACCAAAGTCCCCTCATCAGTCGGGTAGCAAACTGTTTCCCAAGAGGCCCATATCATTCGTTTCTGATTGCCATAATTGCCCCAGAAAAACCTATTAAAGAGTCTTTCAATGAGGTCGATAATGTACTGAGGATGTTTCAGCGTCTAGATCAGGTACATCGGCATGGCACAAAGGACACTTTGGATAAGTTCGAGTCTTCCTCCGTGAGATAGAAGGGCCTTATCCCAGCCTGTAATTCTGGTTTTGAAGGTTTAGGGTTTAAGGTTTAGGGTTAGAGGTTAGGGTTAGGGGTTTAGGGTTTGGGGTTTAGGGTTCAGGGTTTAGGGTTTTTTTTTTAAATAAATCGGGGAATTGTCGGGATCCCCGTCCCTTCTCGATAATCAAAAGAACATGTACATAATCCTACACTCAAAGGTCCAAGATGGATAAACAAAAGTTGGGCTTGAACAAAAATAGCCCAAAAAATTTTCGGGCCCAAGTGGTTGGTCGGCCCAGCTGTTAGTGGCCCAAAGTAGCTGTTGTTTGGTCCCTCAGTGCAGCCCACAGCAGTGCAGGTGCATTGGCCCAGTGGTTGCAGCCCAGTGTGTTGTTTAGTGCGGCCCAGAACAGTTCAGCAGGTGGGCCGGTGCAGCGTGTGGCCCAGTGTGCTGAGTGAGGTGCGACCCAGATGAGAGGAGGGCGGCCCAGCTTGTGGCCTAGTGCAGTGTGCGGCCCGGCTGAAGGAGCAGTCCATTGCGTCTGAGTGGGGCGCGGCCCAGGTGAGAGGAGGGCGGCCCAGTTGTAGGAGCAGTCCAGTGGCTAAGAATTGGGGCCCTTATTGCAGCCCAATGAAGGAATTGGCCTAATGGATCAGTTGGCCCAATGTAGCAGTGGCCCAAAAGACCTCTTTTTCTGTAGAATTGGAAGCGGACAGAGGAGTAGAGGAGCCCAGAAGCTGTTGGTTCAAATGGCCTCAAAAAATTGCAAGACATCAACCTATGTTCATGATACACAATTAATGCCCAAAATAAAAAATAAAATGAAACTCAAGGAGGAGAAAAGGTCCACAAAATAATTGAAGGGATGAAAAATGGAAGCAACGTGAAACTCAAAGCAGCTCGATTCTTTTCCGACTATTCTTTCTTCTCTTTTCTCATTATTCAAAAAACATGCTTTTTTCTGCTTCTCTCCATTTTTCTTTTTCTGTTTTTTCCCGGAAGAAACTCCTTTTTTCCTCCTTTTTTTCTTTCTTTTTTTTTCATCTTTTCCTTAACCAGATTTTCAGCATTTCTGTTTTTTCCTTTCCATCCTTGTCTCTTTTTTTTCTTCTTGCTGCTTGAGAACACCAGAGATAGAGGAGAGAAAAAAGAAACCAATGAACCACAGGCCAAATCTTCCTCCAAGAAAAGAGACAAATGAGAAGGGGTACTCCTTGTAAAATCATGGGACAAAAGGTTGATGTTTTGCAAACAATTGAAGCCAAAATCCCATCAACGCTGTAGCAACAAAATCACGTGGATGCACAAAGGACCAAGATAATGAAAACACTGTATGAACAAAATCACATAAGTTCACAAGGAACCAATGAGAAGAGCCACTTGAAAACCCAAAAAAACCAAAAGATTAGTGTAGGGACAAAATGAGAGCTGAGATGGATGAATATGTTGGATGTAGTAAGACTGTAGGTTGTGATGTATGAACAACAATTGGTATGTGTGTGAGAGAGGTTTGGTGTCTGTCCAGTGTGTTGTTGCTGAAAGAAGAGAGTGAGCAATTAAGTGTTGTTGTTAAATTATGAGTGAGAAAGTGTTTGTGTTCAAAAGGAGCTGAGGGAGTGGAAAGTGTTTGTCGTAGGAGTGGAATGTGTCTGCATTTGAGTGTTGGAAAAGGAGTAAAATAGAAAGCATGGAATCCCCTGTCAATGAGAAAAGGCAGGTTACACAAGCGTAAACCTGTCAAGCGAGACAAAGGGAAAACGAGGGCCAAGGGAAGCTTAAGCCACACCGAACAATGATATGACAAAGCTTGAAGTGTGAGATTGTGTAACCAATATGATTAGTGGCATGGTCAGCATATTGCTTATGAAAGAGAAACTTGCAGGCTGGTATGCTGATTGATTCTTTATGGTGTGCTCTGTGGCAGCTGCGGGATAATGTTGTGAAGGATAGTGGGAGATTGTGTGACCTGTGTGCTTAGTGACATGGTTAGCATGTTGCTGAGGAAAGATCTGCCAAGACAACGCCAAGGTTAGGTAGGTTAACAGTGCAAAACGGAGGGCGGGGGACCAGAGACTCTCTGTACGGCCGTTTGGGTTCGCTTGTTGCATCAACAAAGTTTCTGCAGCACCAGCAGTTCAGAATCTTCAGTGAGGTTGTTCTTGTGGCGTTGCTGGCATTGTTGGTTGCAGCAGAATGAATTTTGCAGCTGCAACAGCAGCATTGTAGCATAAGCTTTGCTGCAGCAGCAGGGTTGAAAGATGAGTTTCCCAGAAATTGCTCCTGCATTCCAAGAGAGGAGAGTAAGTTCAGTCCAATGAAAACGAGCCCAGATATTTGAATCAAAAGGTGAGAGAACTCCCTAAAACGAGGGTGCTTCAATCCAGCGTTCATTTGGTCCGAATCTATGGCATTTCAGAGCTGTCACATTTCATAATTCCCGTTATGTGGCTGTGAAGTTCATCCCTCCCCAAGAGATTAGATGTTCTGGAGGAGCATACAAGGTTGGCTAGGTGGTCAGCCGCCTTATTCCCTTCCCGAAAGATGTGAGAAATCCAAAATTCTACTTGTTTGAGAAAGAGGTTTATGTGGGACAACATGTGTTGTAGTGTCCAATATCCTTAGGGTTTAGGGTTTAGGGTTTTTTTTTTTTAATGGGAAAGTGTCGGGATCCCCATCCCGTCTAGATAAAACGAAAATCATGTACACATTGTTTTGTACAAAATATTGACAAAAACCTACACTAAAAGGCCACAAATAAAATCGGGCCAATCAAAATTAACTTCAGCAAATATTGGCAGCCCACAATGAAATTATAGCAAGAAAGCCTAATGAATTTGTGGGGCCCAAGTGTCATCAGCCCACAGCAGGTGCGTGTGGGCTGGTCCTTGAGGTGTGCAGCCCAAGTCTGGGTCACTGGCAGCGGTGGTCTATTGGATTCAGCAACAGGGCCTGGTTTAGAGAACCAGACTTGGCCCAAGAGAAGGAAGCAGCAGCAGTAGCCTAGTTTCCAGCAGCCCAAAATGCTGAGCCCAGCAACAGCAGCAGAAATGCGGCCCAGCTGAAATCAAAAATGGCCCAGCAAAAAACAAAAGCGGCCCAAGAGTAGTAGGGCCCAGAAGCAAGAGCAGCATCAACAGTGTATGGGCTGGGGCGGACTGCTGAGTCCCAGTTGCTCTCGGTCCAATGCACCCGTGTCCAGCAAAGGCGCCCAGTGCAGATTTGGCCCATTGGAACAAAATAGTAGGACGGCCCAGTGGAGAATCTCTGTAAAATGGCCCAAAAGATGCGATTTGGAGCCCAGCAATTTTCTGAGCCCAACAATTGATGGGAGAAAGGCCTCAATAAATTGAAAAAGCTCAACCCAAGTCCATGGAAAAAATAAATGCCCAACACAAAGTATAGGTGAAAAAACCCAATAAAGGAAAATAAAAAAAACACAAACTTAGCAGAAAGAAGAAGGAAAAAACGAGCAACACAATGGAGTTAAGTGGAGGAATTGCAAACATCAACAGCATAATGAATTGAATTGACCCAAACTCCATTCAAAGCACAAATTTCTCCTCCAACCAACCACAAAATTCCATTTCGATTTCTTGAATTCCTTTTTCCAATTTTTCTGTTTTCTGTTTTTTCTGTTTTTTTTTTCTGTTTTTTCAACTATTTTCCTTCTTCTTTTTTCTTTTTCTTTTTTTTTCCTTCAAAATTCCTTCCAGCTTGCTGCAAAGCTTTCAAGCTTCAAATTTCTTTTCCTTCAAAAGCTCAACAGAGCTCCCAAGATCACACATGTATCTGTATGCAAATGCTCTTCCTCCACAAACTCACACTTGAAGAAAGAAGCAGTAGACATGAGAAGGTCAAGGAAAGCTCAAAATGAAGTGCAGAGAAAGTGAAAAGGAAGGCCAATAGAACAACAAAACAACACCGAAGCATAGGTGAAAAACGTCCAAATGCAAGAGGGAAAATTGAAATGTGAAGGGCAATTCATTAAAGACCATGACAATGGGTTGAGATTCTTCAATAAACTGAAACCTAACACCCACCAATCTGCAGTAGAAAATCCAATAGGCAGGCCATGGCAGGACCGAACAAAATAAACACTTGAGGAGCCAAATTTCAAAACAAAAGGTGTGTAGGCAAAATCCGCAATGAAGGAGTCAAAGTGAGTCAAAGTGTATCTATGGAGGTTGTCCGTGGAAGGTGGATTGACAGTAGGTATCAGAGCGTATGTACATGTATGTGTGTGAGGTGAGTGTGTGATGAGGAGTGTATGTGCACAAAATGCTGAAAGAAGAGAGTGAGCAAGTGGTTGTGCAACTATAGCGTGTTGGCAGCGGAGTGGGGGGAGGTGAACAAGCTGAAGGGCGCAACATCCCCTGCAAAAGGGATAAAACAGGTTGCACAATAGCAAGTCTGTCAAGCACAACAAGGAAAAACGAGGGCTAATGGAAGCTTAGTCCATACCGAGCTTTGGTACGTCGAAGCTTTACAAAAGCTGGGGGGCTTCGAAATTATTTTCACACCAATCCTCATGACTGAATCATGTTTAAGGTTTAGGGAGATCAAACCTTTGTGAAAATCAAAACGTAGGGTGATGGAGGCTTTGTTCCTTGCCTGATTTAAAACCAGATATCCACTCATGTGATCAAGGGGTAGGTGCCCAGTAGCTCAACTGCAGCCTGCAAGGGGGGAAGCATTAGTATTCGCAGCAAGGTTCAGGTGTGAAGAAGCAAATCAAAAGGGTTTCCGTTGACAAATCAGAGTTGGATTCCCATCGGAGTTGGAGAGTGGAGTAGATGAGATGTGGTCGCTGCAGGACTGCTGCAGCACAAGCAGGGCACTCTATCCTGTGCACCAAAAAGTGAGTTCAGTCCAAATGAGGAACAACAAAAGTTTTGGAAATAAGAAGGAGGGTGAAACTCCCTGAAAACAGAGGGACTTTGAATCAGCCCTCATTTGGTCCGAATATATGGAAGCTCCAAGCTATCACATTTGTGGATCCCCGTTATGTGTCCGTGCAGTTCAGCGCCCTTAAAGATCTTGGATGATTGGGATGCGCATGCAAGGTTGGCGAGGTGGTCAGCTGCCTTGTTTCCCTCCCGAAATATATGAGAAATACGGAATTCCATTTGCTTGAGATATAGATTAATTTGAGAAAGCATGTGTTGCAGTGTCCAGTGTCCCTTTGTCGGTTCCTTAATCAGACGAATCATATTAGTAGCGTCCACTTCAATCTAAATACGGTTAACGTTTTCTCTTTGGCAGATTTGAAGGGCTTTAAACTGACCATACACTTCAACGTACATATTAGTTGCTTCTCCTATGAATTCGTAAAAAGCAAAAACTGCAACTCCATCCTCGTTTTGTGCAATGCCGCCTGCCCCAGCTCGTCCCGGATTACCTTTGCTTGCACCATCCGTATTAATTTTGATCCATCCCCTGTCTGGTTTACTCCACTTTACTTTCATCAAAGTAGTTCTCCTTTTAATGCACGTGGGGAACCCCATGGCCGCAGCAATATCAGAGTCACCTTTCCAGTTAATCAACGAGGTTAATTTCGTTCGGCTGATAGTGTTAACAAACTGTTGAATTTTCCAGATGATCCGGTCAGAATTGAACATTTTACCACGGTATTTGGAGTCATTCCTCTCAAGCCAACAAAACCACAGAATGAGCATCGGGAGAATTGTTCTGATGTGATTTTTGCCGATTGAGGAGATACGCCAATGATTCAGGAACAAGACGATGCTATTAGACGTGGGGATATTGGCATGAAACTTTTGAGCAAAGAATTCCCATACTTTAGATATACCAGGTCCTTCCAAGAAGAGGTGTGTGAGGGTTTCAATGCTATTACAGCACGTGCATTTGGAGACAAGTTGGATACCTTTTGATTGAATTCTTTGATCCACTGGGATTTTATCATTGATCAGTCTCCAGAGGAAGATAGACATAGTTGGTGTAATGAACGGACACCAAATATCCTTGCACAGTGGCTACGTAGCTCGTGCCTGCCGGATGGCACTCCAAGTAGACCTAATAGAAAATACACCATCCCCGCTGAGCTTCCAGTGAGTGAGGTCCAAACGACCGTCGTCAAAAGGGATTTGGCTGATATCGAGAGCAAGCTGGAGTGGGAGGATATCCTTCAGCATATTAACATCCCAAGACCTATCTCTCCAAAATGATTTGACCGGCTGCGAGGTGCACTGTTGCTCAGGTAAGAGGAGATAAAGTGATTTCTCCCCAATCCAGTTATCGAACCAGAACGATATTTCCCCTATGCCAATGCTCCAGAAGAGGTGGGGTTCTTCTTTGTCCCGCGTACGGCAGAGTCGTTTCCAATTGGTTGATGCGATGTATAATGGTATGGCCACCACCGGGTGGCTCCCTTTGCAGTATTTGTCCAGCAGAAAGTGAGACCAAAGGGACTGTTGGTTTCTTAATCTCCACCAAAGTTTGTACTGGAACGCTTCGATTACATCCTCCAGCCTCCGGACACCAAGACCACCCTCTTCCGTCTGGTAGCAGATAGCTTCCCAAGAAGATCAAATCATTCTTTTTTGCCCTCCGAAACTGCCCCAGAAAAATTTGTTAAAGAGCCTTTCGATGCGCTGTATAACATATTTCGGGGGCTTTAATGTTTGAAGTAAGTACGTCGGCATGGATCTCAGAACACTTTTGATGAGTTGGAGCCTACCTCCGTGGGACAATAAAGCTTTTTCCCAACCTGAGATTCTGTTTGTGATTTTACGAACGAGATCATCAAAGAGGACACCTTGTTTGTTCCCTTTAAAGAGGGGAGCTCCCAAGTATGTGATAGGAAGGAGCTTGAGCCAAAACCCGGTGATTTGTTGTATGCATTGGATCCGAAGGTTGGGGGTTTGCTTATCAACTGTGAAGGAGCTCTTTTCCTTATTAATGCGCTGTCCGGAGATCGCCTCATAATGCTGCAGAAATTCCATTAGCGTTTTGAGTTCTTTTCGGGTCCCTTTAGAGAAAATGATTACATCATCGGCGAATGCAAGATGAGAGACCTTGAGATTGCCTTTGGTGAAGTAGTAGAGCCTTGGGTGCTGCTGATAGAGGTTGTCCAGGCCTCGTGACAGGCATTCTGTTGCAAGGACGAAGAGAGTCGGGGAGAGGGGGTCCCCTTAGCTCAGTCCCCTTGTGGATTTAAAGAAACCCGCCCCTTCGCCATTGATGAGGACGTTAAACCAGCAGTTCTCAATCAGCATACGGACTTTATCGATCCACTATGCCGGAAAACCAATTCGGCTAAGCATTCTGTAGAGGAAATTCCAGTTGAGTCTGTCATATGCTTTAGCCATGTCGAGTTTGAAGATAGTGTTGTTCGTACTACCATTAGCGCCCAAACAGTGAACAAATTCCTATGCCAGGAGGATGTTATCTACAATCATACGTCCTTGCACAAAGCCACTCTGCGATGGTGAGATGATTTTCGGAAGGATAGAGGCTACTTGGTTGTTAATGATCTTAGAGAGGATTTTTCCGGAAACATTGCATAGACTGATCGGCTTGAAGTCTTTCCAAGTTCCCAGGCTATCAAGTTTGGGAATGAGGACAATAGTAGCTGTTGTGAAGTTTTTCGGTGGAAGGGTCCCATTACAGAAATCCAAGACTGCTTCCAGAAGGTCCTCCGCTATGATATCCCAACAGTTCTGGTAAAAATGAGCTATGAAACCGTCCGGACTTGCCGTACTATCAGGGCACATATCAAAGACCACTATCTTAACATCCTCCATCGAGGGTGGGCTGCAAATTTGCTGAATATCCGCTTCCGAAAGTAGATTTGGGACCCAATGTAGCTGATCATAGGACACCTCCTCCTCTTCGGTGAAGACTTGCTTGAAATAATCCACAACCGATGTCTTTATCTCCTCTGGTTTAGTAAGAGTGAGCCCGTTGTGTTGAATAGAGTGGATTCGCAATTGTTTCCTCTTTTTCTTCACCAGGGTGTGAAAGTACTTGGTGTTCTTTTCGCCTTCTGTTAGCCATCTACATGCGGCTTTTTGTTTCCAATAGCATTCCTCCACAGACAAAGCGAAGGTCAGTTCTGCTGTGGCTTTATTCATTGCCATGAGGTTCTCATCGGTTGGATCATTATCGAATTGTTCTTCAGATTCCTTGACTTTTTGTTCAGCTTTAACGATATTCTGGAAAATATTACCAAACACTTCAAAGTTCCACGTTTTCAGTGTTGCCTTGAGACGGTAGAGTTTTTGCTGAAATTTGAACATTCCTCGGCCATGGATTGGGTATTGCCACGAAGTGGTTACACAGTTTTTGAAGTCGTGATGCTTAGTCCACATGTTTTTGAAAGCGGAAAAGGGCTGGACCTTTCAGAGAATCATCCGAGGCAGTGAGCAACAAGGGGCAATGGTCTGAAACGTTTCTCGTGAGGTGTTGGACACGAGAGATCGGAAATGAGTGTATCCAAGTATGGGAGTAGAGAAACCTGTCAAGTCTTTGCCAAAGTCGATTTCTTGACCAAGTGAATGGAGCCCCTTCAAATCCTGCATCTTAAAGGCCACAATCCACAAGCATATCACCAAAGTCCTCCATGGTTCTGATTTTAGGGGTTGCGCCTCCTTTCCGTTCATTAGCATCAAGAATAATGTTGAAATCACCTCCAAGCAGCCAAGGTTCGCTACTCGGATCAATGTTTCTAATGTCATCCCAAAGTTCCCTTCTCTCCGCTCTTGTGTGCTTAGCGTAGACCCATGTGCAGAGGAAATCATGTGACAGTAAAGCAGTAAAGAACCGAAGGTGAAGAAACTGGTCTCGAGAGATCAAGATGTCGCAGTCCATCGAGTGTTCCATAAAGCACCAAAATGTTTGAGTTGGCATTACTAACCACCCTGTTAAAACCGAATCTTCTACAAAAATATGCCTTATCCAGATACAATTTTGGTTCCACAATGACAAAAATATGCCTTAAAAACCAATGCACATGTTTCTGTTTGTGCGCTTCTCCGATACCTTGGGTATTCCAAAGTAGAATCTTAATCATGACTGAGATGTGGGGGGTACACCAGATCTGATTTTACTCGTCAGAATTTGATACCATTGACTACTGTCCACCGATTGAGAGTGGGTATGTCTCCCTCTCACTGTTGCATCCTCCCATGGTGATTGAGGTGAGGGGAAACTGGTGTCTTCTTCATTATCCTGATCACTGTCTCTCTGGCTGAACTCGTCATCATGGTTCTTATCAGAAACATCGTCCAGTTCTGAGTCATTTGTCAGTACGGGGTGGATTTCCATGGCAGGTTGGTTGAGGGTACATTGTTGTAACTGATTTCTCTCACCATGTTCAAAACCAACCAAAGTTCCTTGTTGTGGGGTCCATTGCAGTTCCGAATTCTCATCGACATTTGTATTTTCAGCACGCATGGTAACAAAGGGGTTAGGGGAAAGGGGTCTAACACATTGGAGGGGAGCCTCCATTGCTACCCCCTCACAATGCTCAACAACATTCATGTTCCCAACAGCATTCAGATTTGCAATAGAGGTATCAAAAGCATGATCAATGTTATCAACAGGAATATTAATGAGCAGATTGGCACCGGGGAAGGGGGCCAGGGGAGTCATGGCTTTTTGCCGCAATACCACAAGCATTAACAACATAAACATGATCAATGTTATCAACAAGAGTATTACTAGTAGAATGGCACTAGGGGAGGGGGGGCAGGGGCCTCATGGCATTTCGCCGCATTATCACAAGCATTAACAACAAAATTATCATTACGGGGTTGGGGGTTATGGGTCTCATAATTATTCGCTGCATTAAGTAAACTAGGTTCGGCGGGGTACCTGAGGTTAGCATTCCTTTTTGTCCGTTCAACTTGTTGCTCCTCAACAGTCTCTGAGATGTGGGCCTGGTTGGCCTGTCCTCCATCACCCTCGCCCTCCATTTGGTTGAGTGTATTGAACCTATTGTTGCTCTCAATCCCAGCATCTCATTTGGTCTCAACGTGACCACATTTTTACCCTTGTGTTGCTGACCAAATTTCTGTGGTTTTGTGGCGTTCCCTTTTGTGTAGCAGGCTTGGGCTTCATGGCCGACATGTTTACAAAGTATCCAATATTTCGGGACGTTTTCATATAGGACTTTTCGCATCACTTCTTCACTCCCAATTCCAATTACAATCTCATCAACAAGCTTATTAGCATGGTCCACTAAAACACAAACTCTCGCAGCCGATAATCGGGATTGAAATAGTGTAGGTTCATCCAATTTGAGGGGATTCCCAACAAGACTCACAATAGCATACAAAACATCTTTTTGTAACAAATGAGCTGGCAAAGTAGGGAAATGGATCCATACCGGTGCAAGTGAAGACTCCAGTTAGGGTTTAGGGTTTAGGCTTTTTTTTTTTTTTTTTGAAAAGTCGGGGAATTGTCGGGATCCCCGTCCTATCTAAATAAATCCGCAAAAGATTGGGCTTTTCAAAATGAGTTGCATCAAAAAAATTGGCAGCCTTAAATACATTTTCAGAAAATTCAGCCCAATTGGTGGCCCAGGTGTGGGAAGGGCCCAGCAGGAGATGGCCCAGGTCCTGAGAGATGCCCAGCAGGATTTCAGCGTGGGCCCAGACAGATTGGCCCAGTGATAATCGGCCCATGAGGTGGCGGTCCGGCGAGCAGCAGCATGTTGGGCGGATGGTGTGTTCCAGCAGCTGCACGGCCCATTGAAGCTGTGCGGCCCAGCGAACTGCGCGGCCCAGCGAAGCGCGCGGCCCAGCGCCCAGTCCAGATTCATTTTCAGCCCAACAGTGGCGGATGAGAGGTAGGTGTGGCCCAGGATAGAACAGGTGCGGCCCAGCAGATGTTGTTCGGCCCAGCGGGAACCAGCATTAGCAAAAGAGGCGGCCCAGGAAGCTGTTGGTGCACAAGGTGAGCACCCAAAGGCCTGGTTTGGGTCTCAAAAAATTGAAGGGTATCAACCCATTCCAATTACAGAAAAGCCCAAGTGTTACAAAGTGGTTCAGCCCAGAGAAAGAACAAAAACCCAAAGTGAGGAAAGGGCAAGGAAACAAAAGCCATTCAGCCCAATGCTCAAACATAGCCCAAAGGAGAAATAAAAACAAGCAGTTGAAAAAAAGGTCCAAGTAGCAGGGGAAGAAAAACGCAGCTGGAGAAAAACGAGCAAACACAGAACTGAGATTTTCACTTTCTTCTTGTTTTTCCTTTTTTCCTTTTTTCTGCTCTTTTTTTCCGTCTTTTCTATTTTTTCTTTTTTCTGCTCTTTTTCCGTCAATTCTGTTTTTTTTTTCCTTCATGTATTGCTCTTTTTGTTCCTTTCTCCAGCAATGCAAACACCAACAAAGGTAGAGAAACAGAACCTCCAAAAAAGAAAGAACCAACCCGAACACACAGGATAAATCCCAATGAGGACAAACAAGAGACAATTGGGCATAACCACAAACTAAACAAGGAGCAAATATGTAATCTTGAAAGGTTGATATCCTTCAATAAACAGATACCAAAACATAATGAAATGTGGACCAAAGGCTTCACAAAAGAGCAGGGACATTCTTCAGTAAACAGAGACCAAGAGATAGTAAATGCTGGACAAAAAGCTTCATGGAGATAGCAGGGCCAGTTATGTATAGTGAGCTACCAATGACAAAATAGAAGTGTAGGTTGAATTCACAAAAGTATGATGTCAGTTTGTTGCGTGATGAAAGGTGAGATGTGGTTATGTATAAGTGTGTAAAAGGTGAACAAAGCGGAATATCGATATGTGCAAAATGATATAAGAGAGTGAGCAAGTTACTATGTAGGCAGAATGAGAGGGAAGAGCAAGTTGTGTAGCCAAAAGTGATCCCCGGTTTAAACGACGACAGGCCGCCGCGAGGCAAACCTGTCCGGAGTTGAATGGAGTAGGAGGGCCAACGGAACGCTTTAATGTACGGAATTTGTACATTAAAGGTGAGCAAGTACCGAGGATGTGTGTGTTTAACGTTGTTCTGATTTCCGTCAAGGATACAAGTCCAGTCAAAACAGAGTTTATAAAGGGGAAATTGTATGAGAAGTGAAGGGAGGTGATGTTTTATCCTACAGGTGGGCCATGTCCAACAACCATTGTTCGGGTAAGAGTTGGTGCAAGAAGGAGGGCGTTTAAGCAGTGATGAACGCTGAATGCAGAGCACAAAGAGTGTGCAAAGGGAGCAATCCCCTTGTACACAGCACACCAATGAATAGAGGAGGGCCAAAGACAGAGACTCCCAACGGAATGCTCGAATTTTAATGAGCCAAACCGGGCATTTATTGAGTCTACAAACTTCTGCACAACATTTATATAAAACCCAAATTTCTTTCAATCCACACAATCCATCAAAACAGTCAAGCAACCCCCTATCATCAACAAAATCAGTCAGCAACATGTAATAACAGGGAAATAAACCTGTTTTGCTTTTATGAGTTGGTTCATGATCCAAGTGTGAGATTGTGTGGTCTGTGAGGTTGGTGGCATGGTCAGTATATTGCTGGTGATAGATCTGCACAGAAGGGGCCAAAATTAAGCCGGTGAACGATAAAGAACGGGGGCCCAAGAGCAAAAAAACTCCCTGTACAATCTCCTCCACAGAATGGTTGCTTGGGTTTGCATGTTGGATCAGCAGAGTTTCTGCAGCACCAGTAATACAGTAGCTTCAGTGTGTTTGTTGTGTATTATTCCTACATTCCAGAAACGAAGTGTGAGTTCAGTCTTGTTGACAAATAGTTCAGAAATTTGAGTCAAAAGGTGAGAAAACTCCCTGAAACAGAAGGGCTCCAATCTAGCGCTCATTTGGTCCGAATGTATGGCAATTCCGATCTATCGCATTTGATAATTCCCGTTATGTGACCGTGAATTTCATCCCTCCCCAGGAGATTGGATGTTCTGGAGGAGCATGCAAGGTTGGCTAAATGGTCAGCCGCCTTATTCCCTTCCCGAAAGATGTGAGAAATCCGAAACTCCACTTGTTTGAGAAAGAGGTTTATGTGGGATAACATGTGTTGCAGTGTCCAATGTCCTTTGGAAGGTTCCTTAATCAGGCGGATCAGGTTGGTGGCATCCACTTCAATCCAAACACGGTTGATGTTTTCTTGTTGACAGATCTGGACAGCTTTAAATAATCCATACACCTTAGCATACATGTTTGTTGCTTCTCCAATGTACTCGTAGAAAGCAAAAATTGCTATTCCTTCCTCGTTCCGTGCAATGCCGCCTGCACCGGCTTGTCCCGGATTACCCTTGCTGGCACCATCAGTGTTAATTTTGACCCATCCTCTATCCGGTTTGTGCCATTTAACTTTCATGAGTGTAGGTCTCCTCTTACCACAAGTGGGGAATCCCATAGCAGCAGCAATATCAAAGTCACCTTTCCAATTAAGTAACGGCGCCAGCTTTGTTCGGCTGATTGTGGTAATGTATCTGTGAACTTTCCAGATGATCCGGTCAGGGTTAAATTTAAGCCCTCGGTGTTTCGCATCATTCCTCTCAAGCCAACAAAACCACATAATGAGGAACGGAAGAATTGTTCTGATGTGGTTTTTACCGATAGAAGATAACCGCCAATGATTGATGAACAAGATGGTATTGGCTGTCATGGGAACGCTGACATTGAACTTTAGTTCAAAGAAGTTCCAGACTTTGGAGATTTCAGAACCATCTAAAAAGAGGTGTGTGAGGTTTTGAGTGTTATTGCAGCAGTTGCATTTGGAGGCAAGGGATATTCCTTTGGACTGAAGTCTTTGATCCACCGGGAGTTTATCGTTGATTAGCCTCCACAAGAAGATTGACATTGTTGGTGTGATGAGGGGACACCAGATCTCTTTGTAGAGTTGTTGGGTAGTTCTTGCCTGCTGAATGTCACTCCACGTTGATTTTGAAAGAAATCCGGTGGATCGTCCCGAGAATTGCGCGAATGCGGAAGCGCGGTAAAATAAACATATTAAAATAAAAGGCATGCTTTTAATTTAAAGAACACGCTCAAAGGGTGTGCCCTTGAGGTTCCCGGGCGTTCGGTGTATCTCATGATCATAAAATAATTAAAGAAATCATGGAGGCCATAGAGTTGAAAAATAAAGAGGGACGAAAATCTTAAACGAGACCTACCCGTTGTCGTTTTCATCTTCAACTGCTACTCGCGTTGTTCCCCGTTTTGCACCAAGACCTCGTTCTTGAGATCCTCCAAATCGTGACACACGATCCACCCGCGTATTCTTGTACGTCGTGCTAGCAACGAACAAGTATTATATTGGAGAGGATAGATCAACCACGCGTTATGAATTAACGGGATCGATCTTCCTTTGTTCAATTGTTCAAGAACAAAAGAACAAGAAAATAATATTTTCTTGGTGAGAGAGAGAGAGAGGGGCAGACGAGAGAGGGGAGGAGAGAGTGTGTGTTTTGTGTATGTTTTTCAAGAATCATCAATCTCACAAATGTTGGAAGCTAGAGGTTTATATAGAGGAAGAGTTTAATCCTCTTTAAACTCAAACTCTAAGTAACCTAATTTGACTAGGATTTTGACCTAGTCAAACTAGTATTTGACCTAGTCAAATGAATCCTAGCCTTCCATTTCCCCTCTCCATCTCAACCGTTGATTCTAATTTAATGGAATATTTAAATCCCATTAAATATTTCAAAAGGCTAAAAGAATAAATATAATATAATAAATAAATATTATAATTTATTCTAAGCCCATTAAATCAACCCTTTTAATAAATCCTATTTATTAATTTAATTCCCTTTATCAAATAGAAGGAATTAATTTCTCTAAGAAAATATAGGACCCGATTAAATCTAATTTAATCATTCCTGTACTCCAATATTTAATTCTAAATTAAATACTAAGTGTGTGTGGATAGTGTGTGATTCTTTAGGTTCACCATTCAGCTAGACTTGGTCGAATTCCTAGAATCCGTCCGTTACCATGGGTGGCCATCTACCAACGGTCCATGGCACTAGAGACTAGGTGAAATATTCGGGGATGAACATTTAGGCTCTAACAGTACACTTGTCCTTATGTCTTCAGTCTCATCACTTAGGGTCTAGGGCACGGAAAATGCAGGTACCCATTTTGGACCTAAGTGTCGGTCTGTCCTCACTAAACGCCGCAAGGGAAACCTTTTCCCTTCTGTTCAGTCACTGTGGCCACAGATTTCAGGGACAAGACACAGAGCATATATGAGACTCAACTGTCAACACCTTTTGACAGGAGACAGATCCTTTATTGGAAACTACTGTCACTTTGTACACCCGAGCTGCACTAGACATGGCTTATGACTACTCAAGAGTATTTTGGCAATCTCTCACCATATCTAAGATACAGACCTGATGCACAGGTAAACTCAGCAGTTCCTCAAGTCAAAGGACTTGGCCTGTACCGTTGGAACCGGGAATACACATCATACCTTGCTGACCATACTCAAGGTCCTCCGTAAGACGGTTCCCGCGAGTCACCTCAGTCAGCTGCTTCCTAGCACGCTGACCCACTAACACTGCTTAGACGACCTTCATCACCCGTCGATGAAATACGACAGCAGATGCTTAGTGCAAGTCTCAAAGGGAATCCCGGTACCCATTTTCGGGATTCCTTGACTTGGAGATTTCCGGACTGATTCGGTAAGACTGATTTCATGGACCTACCTCCAAGCGTAGTCCCAGTCCCCGAAATCGTTTCTCAGTCCGTGGGCTTTGTTTGCGTAGTGAACAGAAATGTAAATGCAGATAAGTGAACGTAAACAAAGTATTGCCATATGAATTTTCACTTCTTTATTCATAAATATTTTATCAAATACCAAAGAATTGTCTAGACATAGGTTACATATTCCTGCCAAAATTGGCTTACATGGTCACCTATTCTAACAATCTCCCACTTGACCTTTAAAGCCAATTGCCCATATGCTTAATCCCCATCTTCTCAAGATGTTGCATATGAGCGCTCTGCGACATAGGCTTTGTCAGCGGGTCTGCTGTGTTGTCTGCCGAGTTGACTCGGTCCATCCGGACGTCACCTCTTCCTACCATTTCTCTAAGAAGATGGTAGCGTCTAAGAATATGTTTGGAACGGTGATGAGATCTCGGTTCCTTTGCTTGCGCTATAGCGCCGTTGTTATCACAGAAGATGACAACGGGCTCGGCGATGCTAGGCACCACACCCAACTCTTGGATGTAGTTTTTCATCCAAACCGCTTCCTTAGCAGCTTCTGAAGCTGCTATGTATTCAGCCTCTGTGGTGGAGTCAGCAATGGTTGCTTTCTTGGAACTTTTCCAAGCTACTACTCCTCCATTAAGTTTGAATACGTACCCCGATTGAGACTTGGCATCATCGTCATCAGACTGGAAGCTAGCGTCGCTAAAGCCTTCCAGAATTAGTTTTCCATTGCCATAGACTAGGAACATTTCCTTAGTCCTTCTTAGGTACTTAAGGATGCCCTTAACAGCATTCCAATGTGCCTCTCCTGCGCAGGACTGATATCTGCTTGTCACGCTCAAAGCGTACGCAATGTCAGGCCTAGTGCAGTGGACTGCATATTGTATGCTACCTACGGCGGAGGCATAGGGGATGACCTTCATCCTTTGAAGTTCCTCATCAGTCTGTGGGGACTGTTTCTTGGATAACTTGATCCCATGCCTCATTGGAAGGAATCCTCGTTTGGAGTTGTCCATTCGATATCTCTTTAGGACTTTCTCCACATATGAGTTTTGGGTGAGTCCTACCATCCTTTTAGATCTGTCCCTGACAATCTGGATGCCTAGGATGTAGGAGGCTTCACCCAAGTCCTTCATGGAAAACTGGGTTGACAACCATGCTTTTGTGTTTCCTAACATTCTGACGTCATTACCAATGAGCAGAATGTCATCCACATAAAGCACTAGGAACACTATTGAGCTCCCACTGACCTTCTTGTATACACAAGGGTCGGATTCGTTTTTGATGAAGTCATAAACCCCGTATTACTTCATCAAATCGAATGTTCCAACTTCGGGAGGCTTGTTTGAGGCCATAGATGGACTTCTGGAGGCGACAGACTTTCTGTTCTTCTCCAGTGACCGTGAAACCCTACGGCTGATCCATATAGATCTCTTCTTCAACGAAACCATTGAGGAAGGCCGTTTTCACGTCCATCTGCCATATCTCATAGTCATACCATGCTGCTATGGCGAGCAGAATCCGAATGGACTTAGCCATGGCTACTGGCGAGTAGGTATCCTCAAAATCGACCCCGGGTCGTTGAGTGTATCCCTTAGCTACAAGCCTAGCCTTTAAAGGTTGTGACTTCTCCATCAACGCCAAGTTTGCGCTTGTAGACCCACTTACAGCCCACTGGCTTAACACCTTTCGGTGGATCTACAAGACTCCAAACTTGGTTCTCGCTCATGGAGTCCATTTCGACTTTCATGGCCTCAAGCCATTTCCCGGAGTCGATGTCAGACATCGCTTCTCCATAAGTCTTAGGATCGTTATCCAAAAGATCGGTCGCACCTAGAAAGCCATATCTCATTGGAGGTCTGGACTCTCTAGTGGACCTACGGAGAACGGGAACGTCAGTGGTGACTGTGGGCGCTGACTGTATCGGAGCCGGTGGTTCAGGAACCGGGGCTGGCTGTTCTTGAGGCTGTCCTTCATGCCTAGCATGTTGGACTTCTCGAGGTTGGTCAGCCCTTCGGCTGTCTATCCTGAACCCTCTAAGTGAGGGTTCCGCGGCTTCTTCTGATGGCTGGATTCCATCACTTGATTCCTCAAGGATCAGCTCATCAGGTTGGATATCCTCCGGGAAGCCTTGCTCCAAGAATACTGCATTTCTTGAAACAAACACCTTTTGTTCCAAGGGGTGATAAAAGTAATAACCCGCAGTTTCTTTAGGGTATCCAATGAACCTGCATAAGCTAGACCTAGATTCTAACTTATCTCCCACTAACCTCTTGACGTATGCGGGGCTACCCCACACTTTCAAGTAGTTGTAGGATGCAGGCTTGGCGTGCCATATTTCATATGGTGTTTGGGTCAATGCACTAGTAGGCGCTAAATTCAATAATTTGGCCGCTGTCTCTAGTGCATAGCCCCAAAACGATAAGGGCAATTTGGTAAAACTCATCATGGACCGAACCATGTCCGACAGGATTCGATTCCTCCTTTGAGAGACACCATTTAACTGTGGTGTTCCTGGAGGCGTCCATTCTGATATTATACCATGCTCTTTTAGATAATCTAGGAACTCTGTACTAAGGTATTCACCGCCTCGGTCCGATCGAAGGATTTTAATTTTGCAGTTGGTTTGGTTGTCCACTTCAAGTCTGAATTCTTTAAACCTCTCAAGAGCTTCAGACTTGTACCTCATCAGGTAAACATAACCATACCGTGAATGATCATCGGTGAAGGTTATGAAGTAGGAGAACCCACCGCGCCTTTGACCAGCGATTGGCGGCGCATCGGTGAGCGAAAAGGGACACGCGCTCGACGGTTCTGTAGATCGTCGGACGGCGAACTGGCAGGTGAGGCGCGTGGCCGGTGACGCGCCGGTGAGAATTCCAGCGGCCGGCCGGTGGCGGCGCGGCGGCGGCGCCGCGGCGGAGGCGCCGCGGCGGAGGCGGTGGTGGGCTGTCGGCCGACGGTGGTGGTGAGGCTATATGAGTGGTGGTTGGGTGGTGGAAGGGTTTGTGTGTGTAATTCTCCCACACTTATAGTGAGAAGGTGGAGAAAATGCATAAGTGATGAATGGTTTAGGGTTTTTTTTTTTTTTTAATAGGGGAATTGTCGGGATCCCCATCCCGTCTCGATAAAAAAAAAGCCATGTACATAATGTTTTGTACAATTTGTCAAAAAAACCTACACAAAATGAAATGCCCAAAGAGATATACAAAAGTTGGGCCCAAAAAAAATGCTTAAATCAGCCCAAAAAAACGTGCTGTCCCAATGCTGAAACTCAGAGGCCCAGTGTTGCCTCATCTCTATGAAACAGATAAAAAGGCCTGTCTAGGTGCGGCCCAGGAGGAAGGGCCCGGCGTGAAAGGCGGCCCAGCAGTGCATGCAGCCCAGCAGAGAAGGAGGCCCAGCAGTGCGCGCGGCCCAGCAACAGTGCGCGCAGCCCAACAGCTCGCGCGTCCCAGCAGCTTGCGAAGCCCAGCAGCGCGCGCGGCCCAGAATCAGGCCCAGCGCCGCGCAGTGCCCAGCTTCGCGCGAGACGGCCCATTGCAAAGCTCCTGAGGGGAAATTGCAGCAAAAAAAGGCGGCCCAAGGGGGTTCAGCCCAGCAGATCAAAACACAAGAAAATTGAAAGCAACCAACCCAAGCCTCTAAAAATGAAAAGCCCAAACGCCTGAATGCTACCAAATCTGATGATCTTCCAAGGAAAATTCTTCAAAAAATGCTGAAAAATTGCTGAAAAAAGGTCCCCTCCCTTTTTCGTATTTTTCAACCATCCAACCTCAATTTTCAACTCCTCCTTTTTTCTCCTTTTTTTTTTGGTATCAGATTTTCAACTAGACCCCTCTTGTTTTTTTTTTTTCTTCTTTTTCATATATCCAAATCCTGCTTTTCTCTCTTTGTTTTTTCAGCTTTTTTCCTTCTTTTTCTGCCACTGTTGCATCCATCCAATCCACCTTCTCATACGCAGTTGGGGACCGATTCGAGCAAGAGCGGATAGTGGTACGTCAAAGCTAGACAAGTGCCAGGGAGGTTAATGAGAAGTCTGAGGACAGTCCCCTTGGTCACACCAGTGTAAAAGCTCCTGTCTGAGGTATCAGACTTACAATATGAGGCTGTGGAGATGGTATGGTAATGCTGCTGGAAAATCTGCAAAAGAGGAGACACAAGTGAGAAGGTTGACAACGAAGAAATGATGTTAAAAGGCAGAAAACTCCCTGTGCGTCCCCCTCCACAATACTGTTTGTGTGCTGCAGTAGAAGAGTTTTGCGACAGTAGCAGTGTTGCAGTTTCAGCAATGCGGCATGATATGCAAAGCACTGCTGCAACTTATGGAGGCACGATGCAGCAGATAAGTTGCTGCAGCAGGGAAAAGGAGAGCACCCTGGTTTACTGAGTTTACACCCGCATCGATAAAGCATAGCCCTCACATCAGACGGGTAATTGTTGTCTGATCCAAGGACTGTTGCTGCTGCAACGTACACAATGGACAGAGGTGAGAACAAGCCACAGACTGAAAATGGAGAGTTAGAGATACTCCCTGAAGTGCAGGTGTCAAGAGTCATTTAGAGCGGATGTAGGGGATTTCCTGTTGGTCACATTTGATGATACCAGTGATGTGACCTTGGAGCTCGTCACCACGAATGAGTCTAGATGAGGTTGAAGAACATGCGAGATTAGCCAGATGATCAGCCGCTTTATTGCCTTCCCGATATATGTGAGTGATCCGGTACTCAACTTTTTTCAGAAGGAGGTTGATGTGAGTGAGCATATGGCTCAATGACCAGTGCGCCATGCAGGGATTCTGAATCAGCCGAATCAGATTCACGGCATCAACTTCAATCCATATGCGTGTAATTCTTTCTGTTTGGCAGAATTGAAGCGCTTTAAAGAGTGCGAACGTTTCGGCATATGTGTTTGTAGCTTCACCAATGAATTCATAGAAGGCAAATAAGGGTTTCCCCTCCTCATTTCTGGCAATGCCTCCAACGCCGGCATTGCCTGGGTTGCCTTTAGAAGCTCCATCCGTGTTAACCTTGACCCGCCCTCTATCCAATTTGTTCCATTTGACTTTCAAAAGTGAAGGTCTTCGTTTACTGCAGTTTGAGAAGCCCATAGTGGCAGCAACATTACGGTCACCAGTCCAATTAATCATTGGAGAGAATTTGCTTCTATTAATAGTGTGGATATATTGGTGAACTTTCCAAATAATGCGGTCAGAGTTGAATGTAAGATGGCGGTGCTTAGAATCATTCCTTTCCAGCTAACAAAACCAAAGAACCAGGATCGGGATGATGGTGCGAATGTGGTTTCTACCAATAGAGGAGATTCTCCAATGATTAATGAAAAGGACAATGTTGTTAGTCCTAGGGAGAATGATGCTTCTATTAGGGTTTTTTTTTTTTTAAATATTGGGGAGTTGTCGGGATCCCCATCCCTTCTAAATAAACTCAGAAAATATGTACAAAATGTTTTGTACAAAATCACCAATCCTACACTAAATGAAAGACCACAAAATAAATTGGGCTATCAAAATAAAAACAAAATAACTTGGTAACCCATAAATTAATTTCAGCAAAAATGGCCCATCCCACAGTTGAATTTCAGCAAAGTTGGCCCAGAATGGTTCGGCCCAGTTGGTGGTGGCAGTCTGTTACGCCCAGGAGGCTCGGCCCAGTGCAGGTACGGGCTGAGGGGTGCTGCAGCTTGGAGCTGTTCAGGTGCAGCCCATGCTTGGAGGTCAATGGGCTGGTCCATAGGTGCAGTGGGGCGATCCAGGCGGGAGGGCCCAACTGCAATCAGCGGGTGGCCCATTTCATGCGGCCCAGGAAAATCAGCAGCAGCCCAGCCGAGAGCCTGTGGTCCAACGGATGCAGGGGAGGCCCATCGAGGCGCGGCCCAAAACGGATCAGCCCAGAGGAGTGCGGCCCAGCGAAACCCAATCTGATGTCCAGCCGAGAAAGGCCATTGCAGCAGCAGTGATGGCCCATGCGTGAATGCAGTCCTTGGCCCAGTCAAGCAGTGGGCGGCCCAGCAGAGAAACAGCCCAGTGAAGCAGGGTTGGCTCGGTAAGGGCCGATGCAGGCGGGCCCATCATCGGATCTCTTTCGCCCAGCTCAGCGCGGCCCAGTGGAGGGGCGGCCATTTGCAGCACGGCCCAGAAGTCTCGCGCTCCAGCAAAGAGATGGCGGGCTTCACAAATTTTGAAGAGGCCCAACCCATTTTTATTAAAAATCACCAGTCCAAATAACAAAGCAAAAAGAGGGGAAATCCAAGGAGGCAATATCGGAGCAAGCCCAGCATGAAAAATCTGGTAAAAAACAGAAACAAAGCATTGCTGCAGCTGTGAAAAAAAAAATTACTCAAGACCAACTTGTTGATCAAATCTTCCCACCAGTCACTTCTCTTTTACTCGTTTTTTTTTTTTTTTGATTGCATTTTTCTTCTTTTTCCTTTATTTTTTTTTTCCTTCTATCTCTTTTTTCCATCCTTTTTCACCAAGATTAACAGCATAAGGCTCCTTCTTTTTTCCATGACAACCGAGCAACACCAAACAAACAATTAACAGCAATGAACAATCAGCAACATAACCAACGCAGCAAAAATGAAGCCTCCTCAAATAACAGCCCTCCTCACGCAAAGACTGGACTGATGCTTAAAATAATGAAAGGGTTGAACTTCTTCAAAGTAGTAAGCCCATAAACAAAACAGAACAGAAATGCACTCTTCAGAATAGTGAGCCATGACCAAGTGATGTGTATACAAGGTGTCAAGTAGTCAAAAATAGATAGTGTAGGATGATTGTATTCCAAAAGTATGGTGACGAGTGTAAGATAGTAGTATGTCAAAAGTATTATGGACGTGAGGTGATATATATAATAAGAGAAGTAAGGATCCATATATCATGTTATGTGCAAGATGAAAGAAGAGACTGAGCAAGTTAGTGTGGGGGCAGAAGTGGATAGGGTTGCAAAACGTGAGTCCTTGTGAATTCTCCGGTTTAACGAACGGTAGGCCGTAACAACCCAAACCTACCAGCAATTGAAGAACAAAAGAGGGCCAAAGGGACTCTCCAATGCACGGAGTCCGTTGTACATTGGAGGTAACCAAAAACCGAGGACTTGTGAACTATAAAAGTAGCAGCTTTGTTTCTCTGGCTTGATCATTTGTAGGAAGTGAAACAGTGGTAATCACGATGCTTATGTAATGCCAAGTAATCAAAAGAGGAGAGTCAAAGATAGGTGTATATCAAAAGTGTTAGGCAAATGAAACGAGATGTAAAGAATGTGTAAAGGAACCATGGATGCAAGTATGGAGTCAATCCGATGTTATGTGCAATATTTGAGCGAGGGTTGGTGCGAGCAAAAGGGGTTTAGTCAGGGGTGGGTGCTGAGTGCAGAGAACATAGAGTGTACAGGGGAAGCAATCCCCTTGTACACAGCACACAAAGGACAAAAGGAGGGCCAATGACAGAGACTCCCGTTGGAATGTTCGAATTCTAATGAGACAAACCAAACGATTGTTGAGTCCACAATAATCTGCACAACATTTAAAAGGTCTCCAAGTATCTTTCAGTCCAACCAATCCATCACAACAGCCATTCAACCCTCTCTCATCAGCAACACCAATCAGCAACAGGTAAAGGCAGGGAAGAACATTACAAACCTGTCTTTCATTTATGGACTTACTCATGATGCAAATGTGATCTCCAATTGCAGGCTGCCTGCTGGTTCTGCTTCTGTATTGGTGCCAGATTCGGTCTTGGAGTTCCTGAGCAAAAACAGGTGGTTCTTCATGCGTTGTGCAATCGTGATGTTGCTTCATTTCTCTCCTGCAGCCATTAAAGACACAAGTAAATTTCCAGCAGGTATGTAAAGAAGATTTGTGATAGAATACTCCCTGAAACGTTTGCATAAGGCCTGGTTATTTAATCCGAAGAATGTCTTTGTATGGTGTGTGTCTTGCTTTCTCCACGTGTTACTTAATTCTGACATATGGAACCCCATTCTTCTCACAGTTCAGAATGCCTTTAAGCTCTCCTTGGATGTCGGAGGGTTGAAGAATTGTGCTGTTTTGCATTCGACATGCTTCATTAGCCAACCAATCTGCAGCTTTGTTTCCTTCCCGGAAAATGTGAGTAATCTTGTGATCGCAACTCTGCAGATTTTTCTGAATTTTCATAAGGATGTGCTGAAAATTCCATTGTGTACATTCAGATTTTTCCAGCATGCTGACAACTATCAACGCATCAACCTCTATCCATATCCGCTGAATATTGTATTCTTTGCATAATTCCAGACCCTTGTTGAGGGCGGCTAATTCAGCAACTGTGTTCGTTTTCTGCCCCAGGAATTCGTAAAACGCAGCAACAACTTGACCTGTCTCATCCCGGATGAGGCCTCCTGCACCTGCTACTCCTGGATTCCCTTTCGAGGCTTCATCCGTATTGAGTTTGAACCAGCCCGGTGATGGATTGAGCCATTGGGGAATTCCAGACCCTTGTTGAGGGAGGCTAATTCAGCAATTGGGGAATTGTCGGGATCCCCGTCCCTTCTCGATAATCAAAACGCACGTACATAACGTTTTTGTACATAGTCCTACACTAATTAGTGGTCCAAGATGGATATACAAAGTTGGTCTTGAAAAATAAAAAGCCCATGAATTTTGGAGGCCCAAGTGGTCTCTTTCGACCCATGTAAAATCAGCCCACAACAGTTGTAGGGAGAATCCTGAGTGCAGCCCAGCAGAAACGGCGGCCCAGTGCGGTCCAGTGGGGTGCGGCCCAATGCGACAGAGTGGGGTGCGGCCCAGTGCAGAAATGGGGCACGGCCGAGCTTAGTTGGAATCCAGTGTGGCGCGGCCCAGTGCTGATAGCGCCAGCAGAAGCGCGCGGCCCAGCAGCATTAGCGCGCGGCCCAACAGCATTCTTGCGCAGCCCAGCATCCTCAGCGCGCGGCCCAGCGAACAAAGCAGCACCCAACCCATGTTTGTAGTTTCCAAAATTCAAACTCAGCCCAGTGGATGAGGCTGCAGCCCGTCTGCTATTGGGTGAAAGGCCTGAAGAATTCTTTTTTTTTAAAAAAAGAAAATCAGCCCAAGTTTATGGCTTAAAAAGGCATGCCCAAAACTCTTGAAATAAGATCAAAGGAGGATAAAAATTCAACCAACAATTGAGGCAAAAATGGAGGAGTGAGACGCCAAACATGAGGAAAAATCATCAACACAAAATCAACACCAAACCAACAAATCCAAGCAGCTGCTACTGAAATCAAATTCTGTTTTTCTCTTTTTTCTTTTCTATTTTTCTGTCTTACTACTTTTTTTTCTTTTTTTCTCTCTCTTTTTTATCCCTTTTTCTTCTTCTGTATCACAACCAATTTTCTTTCTTCAGCAACACCTTCCAACATCTGCTGCTTGTATAGTGAAACGGAACAGAAATCAGAGACAAAGAAAAAAAGAGCAAACCATGTTATCCTCCAAATAAAACCAACAAGTAGAGGACATTCCTTTTAAAGCCATGACACTATAGGTTGATACTTTGCAAAAACTTGAGACCAAACACCCGTAATTCAGAAGAGCAAGATCATGTAAATGTGCAAAATGCCAACAAAATGAGCCACTTGAGGTACCAAAATCCAAAAATTAGCGTAGGGACAAAAGTGTATAGAGGTGAGTAGTGATGAATTGTGAAGTGTTTGTGTATGGAGTCAAAGAGCTGAAGGTCAGTGTGTGTGAATGAAAGAGTGTAGGTTATGTGTACGACAGAATCTCTTAGGTGTAGTGAGATTGGTGAGATAAGAGACCGTGTGTGTAAGTGTGGAGGTTTTGAATTAACATTATGTGCAAGATGAAAGAAGAGAGTGAGCAAATTGGTGTGTAAGCGGAAATGAATTGAAATGCGAAGCGTGAGTCCGAGTGGATTCCCCGGTTTGAAGGACGGTAGGTAGCACCAATACGAGCCTACCAGCAGTTGAAGAGGGGTTGGAGGGCCAAAGGTGAAAGAAATCGTGGATCGTCCCGGGAAATTGCGCGAATGCGGAAGCGCGATATAAAATTAAGTATAAAAATTAAAGCATGCTTTAAATAATTAAAGAACACGCTCAAGGGGTGTACCCTTGAGATTCCCGGGAGTTTGGTGTATCTCATGATTAAAGAACATGTATAAAAGATCATGGAGGCCATAGGGTAGAAAATAAAAGGAGGCGAAAACGTAAACCGAGACCTACCCGTTGTCGTTTTCGTCTTCAACGGCTACACGCGTTGTTTCCCATTTTGCACCAAGATCTCGTTCTTGAGACCCTCCAAATCGTGACACACGATCCACCCACGTATCTTGTACGTCGTGCTAGCAACGAACAAGTGTATATTTTGGAGTGAATGAATCAACGACACGTTATCAATTAACGGTATTGATTCATCAATGTTCTAGTGTTCCAAGAACAAAAGAACAAGAAAATATATTTCTTGTAGAGAGAGAGGGGGGCGGACGAGAGGTAAGAAGGGGAGAGACGAGTGTGTGTTGTGTGTGTGTTGGAATCTCATCATCCTTCAATTGTTGGAGGCTAGAGGTTTATATAGAGGAGGAGTTTAATCCTCTTTAAACTCCAACTCTAAGAACTCTAATTTGACTAGGATCTTGACCTAGTCAAAGTCCTAGTCAAACTAGTGTTTGACCTAGTCAAACCAATCCTAGCCTTCCATCTCCCCTTTCCATCTCAACCGTTGATTTTAATTTAATGGAATATTTAAATTCCATTAAATATTCCAAAAGGCCAAATAAATATAATAAATAAATATTAATATTTATTCTAGGCTCATTAAATCAATTCCCTTAATAAATTCAATTTATTAATTTAATTCCCTTTATCAAATAGAAGGAATTAATTTCTCCAAGAAAATATAGGACCCGATTAAATCTAATTTAATCATTCCTTTACTCCAATATTTAATTCCAAATTAAATACTTAAGTGTGTGTGTGGATAGTGTGTGACTCTTTAGGTTTACCTTTCAGCTAGACTTGGTCGGATTCCTAGAATCCGCCCGTTACCATGGGTGGCCATCTAGCAACGGTCCATGGCACTAGAGACTAGGTGAAATAATCGGGGATGAACATTTAGGCCCCAACAGTACACTTTTCCTTCTGTCTTCGGTCTCATCACATAGAGTCTAGGGCACGGAAAATGCAGGTACCCGTTTTGGACCTAAGTGTCGGTCTGTCCTTACTAAATGCCGCAAGGGAAACCTTCTCTTCTGTTCAGTTACTGTGGCCACAGATTTTAGGGACAAGACACAGAGCATACATGAGACTCAATTGTCAATACCTTTTGACAGGACATAGATCCTTTCTTGGAAACTACTGTCACTCTGTACACCCGAGCTGCACTAGACATGGCTTATGACTACTCAAGAGTATTTTGGCAATCTCTCACCATATCTAAGATACAGACCTGATGTATAGGTAAACTCAGCAATTCCTCAAGTCAAAGGACTTGACCTGTACCGTTGGAACCGGGAATACGTCATACCTTGCAGACCATACTCAAGGTCCTCCGTAAGACGGTTCCCGCGAGTCACCTCAGTCAGCTGCTTCCTAGCATGCTGACCCACTAACACTGCTTAGACGACTTTCGTCACCCGTCGATGAAATACGACAGTAGATGCTTAGTGCAAGTCTCAAAGGGAATCCCGGTACCCATTTTCGGGATTCCTTGACTAGGAGATTTCCGGACTGATTCGGTAAGACTGATTTCATGGACCTACCTCCAAGCGTAGTCCCAATCCCCGAAATCGATTCTCAGTCCATGGGCTTTGTTTGCGTAGTGAACAGATATGTAAAAAAACAGATATAAGTAAACGTAAACAAAGTATTGCCATATGAACTTTTCACTTCTTTATTCATATATGTTTTATCAAGCACCTAAAATTGTCTAGACATAGGTTACATATTCCAGCCAAAATTGGCTTACATGGTCACCTATTCTAACAATCTCCCACTTGACCTTTAAAGCCAATTCCCCATATGTCTAATCCCCATCTTCTCAAGATGTTGCGTATGAGCGCTCTGCGACATAGGCTTTGTCAGCGGGTCTGCTGTGTTGTCTGCTGAGTTGACTCGGTCCATCCGGACGTCACCTCTTCCTACCATTTCTCTAAGAAGATGGTAGCGTCTAAGAATGTGTTTGGAACGGTGATGAGATCTCGGTTCCTTTGCTTGCGCTATTGCACCGTTGTTATCACAGAAGATGACAACAGGCTCGGTGATGCTAGGCACCACACCCAACTCTTGGATGTAGTTTCTCATCCAAACCGCTTCCTTAGCAGCTTCTGAAGCTGCTATGTATTCAGCCTCTGTGGTGGAGTCAGCAATGGTTGCTTGCTTGGAGCTTTTCCAAGCTACTACTCCTTCATTAAGTTTGAATACGTATCCTGATTGAGACTTGACATCATCGTCATCAGACTGGAAGCTAGCGTCGCTAAAGCCTTCCAGAATTAGTTCTCCATTGCCATAGACTAAGAACATCTCCTTAGTATTCCTTAGGTACTTAAGGATGCCCTTAACAGCATTCCAATGTGCCTCTCCTGCGCAGGACTGATATCTGCTTGTTACGCTCAAAGCGTATGTAATGTCAGGCCTAGTGCAATGGACCGCATATTGGATGCTACCTACGGCAGAAGCATAGGGGATGACTTTCATCCTTTCAAGTTCATCATCAGTCTATGGGGATTGTTTCTTGGACAACTTGATCCCATGCCTCATGGGAAGGAATCCTCGTTTGGAGTTGTCCATCCGATATCTCTTTAGGACTTTCTCCATATACGAGTTTTGGGTGAGCCCTAACATCCTTTTAGATCTGTCCCTGACAATCTGGATGCCTAGGATGTAGGAGGCTTCACCCAAGTCCTTCATGGAAAACTGGGTCGACAACCATGCTTTTGTGTTTCCTAGCATTCTAACGTCATTCCCAATGAGTAGAATGTCATCCACATAAAGCACTAGGAACACTATTGAGCTCCCACTGACTTTCTTGTATACACAAGGGTCGGATTCATTTTTTATGAAGTCATAACCCCGTATTACTTCGTCAAAGCGAATATTCCAACTTCGGGAGGCTTGTTTGAGGCCATAGATGGACTTCTGGAGGCGACAGATTTTCTGTTCTTCTCCAGTAACCGTGAACCCCTCTGGCTGATCCATATAGATCTCTTCTTCAACGAAACCGTTGAGGAAGGCCGTTTTCACGTCCATCTGCCATATCTCATAGTCATACCATGCTGCTATGGCGAGCAGGATCCGAACGGACTTAGCCATGGCTACTGGCGAGTAGGTATCCTCAAAATCGACCCCGGGTCGTTGATTGTATCCCTTAGCTACAAGCCTAGCCTTAAAGGTTGTGACTTCTCCATCAATGCCAAGTTTGCGCTTGTAGACCCACTTACAGCTCACTGGCTTAACACCTTTCGGTGGATCTACAAGACTCCAGACTTGGTTCTCGTTCATGGAGTCCATTTCGGCTTTCATGGCCTCAAGCCATTTCCCGGAGTAGATGTCAGACATCGCTTCTCCATATTTCTTAGGATCATTATCCAAAAGATCGATCGCTCCTAGAAAGCCATATCTCATGGGAGTTCTGGACTCTCTAGTGGACCTACGGAGAACGGGAACGTCAGTGGTGACTGTGGGCGCTGACTGTATCGGAGCCGGTGGTTCAGGAACCGGGGCTGGCTGTTCCTGAGGTTGTCCTTCATGCCTAGCATGTTGGACCTCTCGAGGTTGGTCAGCCCTTCGGCTGTCTATCCTGAATCCTCTAAGTGTGGGTTCCGCGGCTGTGTCTGATGGCTGGATTCCATCACTTGATTTCTCAAGGATCAGCTCATCAAGTTGGATATCCTCCGGGAAGCCTTACTCCAAGAATATTGCATTTCTTGAAACAAACACCTTTTGTTCCAAGGATCATAAAAGTAATAACCCGCAGTTTCCTTAGGGTATCCAACGAACCTGCATAAGCTAGACCTGAATTCTAGCTTATCTCCCACTAACCTCTTGACGTATGCGGGGCTACCCCACACTTTCAAGTAGTTGTAGGACGCAGGCTTACCGTGCCATATTTCATATGGCGTTTGGGTCTATGTACTAGTAGGCGCTAAATTCAACAATTTGGCTGCCGTCTCTAGTGCATAGCCCCAAAAGGATAAGGGCAATTTTCTAAAACTCATTATCGACCGAACCATGTCCAACAGGGTTCGATTCCTCCTTTCAGAGACACCATTTAACTGTGGTGTTCCTGGAGGTGTCCATTCTGATATTATACCATGTTCTTTTCGATAATCTAGGAACTCCGTACTAAGGTATTCACCGCCTCGGTCCGACCGTAGGACTTTAATTTTGAAGTTAGTCTGGTTCTCCACTTCAAGTCTGAATTCTTTAAACCTCTCAAGAGCTTCAGACTTGTACCTCATTAGGTAAACATAACCATACCGTGAATGATTATCGGTAAATGTTATGAAGTAGGAGAACCCACCTCGGGCCTGCGTCCTTAGTGGTCCACATACGTC
>JACGWO010000010.1:24173545-24178545 GCA_034509735.1 Sesamum alatum | reverse complement strand
TAGGGTTTAGGGTTTAGGGTTTAGGGTTTAGGGTTTAGGGTTTAGGGTTTAGGGTTTAGGGTTTAGGGTTTAGGGTTTAGGGTTTAGGGTTTAGGGTTTAGGGTTTAGGGTTTAGGGTTTAGGGTTTAGGGTTTAGGGTTTAGGGTTTAGGGTTTAGGGTTTAGGGTTTAGGGTTTAGGGTTTAGGGTTTAGGGTTTAGGGTTTAGGGTTTAGGGTTTAGGGTTTTAGGGTTTAGGGTTTAGGGTTTAGGGTTTAGGGTTTAGGGTTTAGGGTTTAGGGTTTAGGGTTTAGGGTTTAGGGTTTAGGGTTTAGGGTTTAGGGTTTAGGGTTTAGGGTTTAGGGTTTAGGGTTTAGGGTTTAGGGTTTAGGGTTTAGGGTTTAGGGTTTAGGGTTTAGGGTTTAGGGTTTAGGGTTTTTAGGGTTTAGGGTTTAGGGTTTTTAGGGTTTAGGGTTTAGGGTTTAGGGTTTAGGGTTTAGGGTTTAGGGTTTAGGGTTTAGGGTTTAGGGTTTAGGGTTTAGGGTTTAGGGTTTAGGGTTTAGGGTTTAGGGTTTAGGGTTTAGGGTTTAGGGTTTAGGGTTTAGGGTTTAGGGTTTAGGGTTTAGGGTTTAGGGTTTAGGGTTTAGGGTTTAGGGTTTAGGGTTTAGGGTTTAGGGTTTAGGGTTTAGGGTTTAGGGTTTAGGGTTTAGGGTTTAGGGTTTAGGGTTTAGGGTTTAGGGTTTAGGGTTTAGGGTTTAGGGTTTAGGGTTTAGGGTTTAGGGTTTAGGGTTTAGGGTTTAGGGTTTAGGGTTTAGGGTTTAGGGTTTAGGGTTTAGGGTTTAGGGTTTAGGGTTTAGGGTTTAGGGTTTAGGGTTTAGGGTTTAGGGTTTAGGGTTTAGGGTTTAGGGTTTAGGGTTTAGGGTTTAGGGTTTAGGGTTTAGGGTTTAGGGTTTAGGGTTTAGGGTTTAGGGTTTAGGGTTTAGGGTTTAGGGTTTAGGGTTTAGGGTTTAGGGTTTAGGGTTTAGGGTTTAGGGTTTAGGGTTTAGGGTTTAGGGTTTAGGGTTTAGGGTTTAGGGTTTAGGGTTTAGGGTTTAGGGTTTAGGGTTTAGGGTTTAGGGTTTAGGGTTTAGGGTTTAGGGTTTAGGGTTTAGGGTTTAGGGTTTAGGGTTTAGGGTTTAGGGTTTAGGGTTTAGGGTTTAGGGTTTAGGGTTTAGGGTTTAGGGTTTAGGGTTTTTTAGGGTTTAGGGTTTAGGGTTTAGGGTTTAGGGTTTAGGGTTTAGGGTTTAGGGTTTAGGGTTTAGGGTTTAGGGTTTAGGGTTTAGGGTTTAGGGTTTAGGGTTTAGGGTTTAGGGTTTAGGGTTTAGGGTTTAGGGTTTAGGGTTTAGGGTTTAGGGTTTAGGGTTTAGGGTTTAGGGTTTAGGGTTTAGGGTTTAGGGTTTAGGGTTTAGGGTTTAGGGTTTAGGGTTTAGGGTTTAGGGTTTTAGGGTTTAGGGTTTAGGGTTTAGGGTTTAGGGTTTAGGGTTTAGGGTTTAGGGTTTAGGGTTTAGGGTTTAGGGTTTAGGGTTTAGGGTTTAGGGTTTAGGGTTTAGGGTTTAGGGTTTAGGGTTTAGGGTTTAGGGTTTAGGGTTTAGGGTTTAGGGTTTAGGGTTTAGGGTTTAGGGTTTAGGGTTTTAGGGTTTAGGGTTTAGGGTTTAGGGTTTAGGGTTTAGGGTTTAGGGTTTAGGGTTTAGGGTTTAGGGTTTAGGGTTTAGGGTTTAGGGTTTAGGGTTTAGGGTTTAGGGTTTAGGGTTTAGGGTTTAGGGTTTAGGGTTTAGGGTTTAGGGTTTAGGGTTTAGGGTTTAGGGTTTAGGGTTTAGGGTTTAGGGTTTAGGGTTTAGGGTTTAGGGTTTAGGGTTTAGGGTTTAGGGTTTAGGGTTTAGGGTTTAGGGTTTAGGGTTTAGGGTTTAGGGGGTTTAGGGTTTAGGGTTTAGGGTTTAGGGTTTAGGGTTTAGGGTTTAGGGTTTAGGGTTTAGGGTTTTAGGGTTTAGGGTTTTTAGGGTTTAGGGTTTAGGGTTTAGGGTTTAGGGTTTAGGGTTTAGGGTTTAGGGTTTAGGGTTTAGGGTTTTAGGGTTTAGGGTTTAGGGTTTAGGGTTTAGGGTTTAGGGTTTAGGGTTTAGGGTTTAGGGTTTAGGGTTTAGGGTTTAGGGTTTAGGGTTTAGGGTTTAGGGTTTAGGGTTTAGGGTTTAGGGTTTAGGGTTTAGGGTTTAGGGTTTAGGGTTTAGGGTTTAGGGTTTAGGGTTTAGGGTTTAGGGTTTAGGGTTTAGGGTTTAGGGTTTAGGGTTTAGGGTTTAGGGTTTAGGGTTTAGGGTTTAGGGTTTAGGGTTTAGGGTTTAGGGTTTAGGGTTTAGGGTTTAGGGTTTAGGGTTTAGGGTTTAGGGTTTAGGGTTTAGGGTTTAGGGTTTAGGGTTTAGGGTTTAGGGTTTAGGGTTTTAGGGTTTAGGGTTTAGGGTTTAGGGTTTAGGGTTTAGGGTTTAGGGTTTAGGGTTTAGGGTTTAGGGTTTAGGGTTTAGGGTTTAGGGTTTAGGGTTTAGGGTTTAGGGTTTAGGGTTTAGGGTTTAGGGTTTAGGGTTTAGGGTTTAGGGTTTAGGGTTTAGGGTTTAGGGTTTAGGGTTTTAGGGTTTAGGGTTTAGGGTTTAGGGTTTAGGGTTTAGGGTTTAGGGTTTAGGGTTTAGGGTTTAGGGTTTAGGGTTTAGGGTTTAGGGTTTAGGGTTTAGGGTTTAGGGTTTAGGGTTTAGGGTTTAGGGTTTAGGGTTTAGGGTTTAGGGTTTAGGGTTTAGGGTTTAGGGTTTAGGGTTTAGGGTTTAGGGTAGGGTTTAGGGTTTAGGGTTTAGGGTTTAGGGTTTAGGGTTTAGGGTTTAGGGTTTAGGGTTTAGGGTTTAGGGTTTAGGGTTTAGGGTTTAGGGTTTAGGGTTTAGGGTTTAGGGTTTAGGGTTTAGGGTTTAGGGTTTAGGGTTTAGGGTTTAGGGTTTAGGGTTTAGGGTTTAGGGTTTAGGGGGTTTAGGGTTTAGGGTTTAGGGTTTAGGGTTTAGGGTTTAGGGTTTAGGGTTTAGGGTTTAGGGTTTAGGGTTTAGGGTTTAGGGTTTAGGGTTTAGGGTTTAGGGTTTAGGGTTTAGGGTTTAGGGTTTAGGGTTTAGGGTTTAGGGTTTAGGGTTTAGGGTTTAGGGTTTAGGGTTTTAGGGTTTAGGGTTTAGGGTTTAGGGTTTAGGGTTTAGGGTTTAGGGTTTAGGGTTTAGGGTTTAGGGTTTAGGGTTTAGGGTTTAGGGTTTAGGGTTTAGGGTTTAGGGTTTAGGGTTTAGGGTTTAGGGTTTAGGGTTTAGGGTTTAGGGTTTAGGGTTTAGGGTTTAGGGTTTAGGGTTTAGGGTTTAGGGTTTAGGGTTTAGGGTTTAGGGTTTAGGGTTTAGGGTTTAGGGTTTAGGGTTTAGGGTTTAGGGTTTAGGGTTTAGGGTTTAGGGTTTAGGGTTTAGGGTTTAGGGTTTAGGGTTTAGGGTTTAGGGTTTAGGGTTTAGGGTTTAGGGTTTAGGGTTTAGGGTTTAGGGTTTAGGGTTTAGGGTTTAGGGTTTAGGGTTTAGGGTTTAGGGTTTAGGGTTTAGGGTTTAGGGTTTAGGGTTTAGGGTTTAGGGTTTAGGGTTTAGGGTTTAGGGTTTAGGGTTTAGGGTTTAGGGTTTAGGGTTTAGGGTTTAGGGTTTAGGGTTTAGGGTTTAGGGTTTAGGGTTTAGGGTTTAGGGTTTAGGGTTTTAGGGTTTAGGGTTTAGGGTTTAGGGTTTAGGGTTTAGGGTTTAGGGTTTAGGGTTTAGGGTTTAGGGTTTAGGGTTTAGGGTTTAGGGTTTAGGGTTTAGGGTTTAGGGTTTAGGGTTTAGGGTTTAGGGTTTAGGGTTTAGGGTTTAGGGTTTAGGGTTTAGGGTTTAGGGTTTAGGGTTTAGGGTTTAGGGTTTAGGGTTTAGGGTTTAGGGTTTAGGGTTTAGGGTTTAGGGTTTAGGGTTTAGGGTTTAGGGTTTAGGGTTTAGGGTTTAGGGTTTAGGGTTTAGGGTTTAGGGTTTAGGGTTTAGGGTTTAGGGTTTAGGGTTTAGGGTTTAGGGTTTAGGGTTTAGGGTTTAGGGTTTAGGGTTTAGGGTTTAGGGTTTAGGGTTTAGGGTTTAGGGTTTAGGGTAGGGTTTAGGGTTTAGGGTTTAGGGTTTAGGGTTTAGGGTTTAGGGTTTAGGGTTTAGGGTTTAGGGTTTAGGGTTTAGGGTTTAGGGTTTAGGGTTTAGGGTTTAGGGTTTAGGGTTTAGGGTTTAGGGTTTAGGGTTTAGGGTTTAGGGTTTAGGGTTTAGGGTTTAGGGTTTAGGGTTTAGGGTTTAGGGTTTAGGGTTTAGGGTTTTAGGGTTTAGGGTTTAGGGTTTAGGGTTTAGGGTTTAGGGTTTAGGGTTTAGGGTTTAGGGTTTAGGGTTTAGGGTTTAGGGTTTAGGGTTTAGGGTTTAGGGTTTAGGGTTTAGGGTTTAGGGTTTAGGGTTTAGGGTTTAGGGTTTAGGGTTTAGGGTTTAGGGTTTAGGGTTTAGGGTTTAGGGTTTAGGGTTTAGGGTTTAGGGTTTAGGGTTTAGGGTTTAGGGTTTAGGGTTTAGGGTTTAGGGTTTAGGGTTTAGGGTTTAGGGTTTAGGGTTTAGGGTTTAGGGTTTTAGGGTTTAGGGTTTTTAGGGTTTAGGGTTTAGGGTTTAGGGTTTAGGGTTTAGGGTTTAGGGTTTAGGGTTTAGGGTTTAGGGTTTAGGGTTTAGGGTTTAGGGTTTAGGGTTTAGGGTTTAGGGTTTAGGGTTTAGGGTTTAGGGTTTAGGGTTTAGGGTTTAGGGTTTAGGGTTTTAGGGTTTAGGGTTTAGGGTTTAGGGTTTAGGGTTTAGGGTTTAGGGTTTAGGGTTTAGGGTTTAGGGTTTAGGGTTTAGGGTTTAGGGTTTAGGGTTTAGGGTTTAGGGTTTAGGGTTTAGGGTTTAGGGTTTAGGGTTTAGGGTTTAGGGTT